>CM024762.1:55637817-55906827 GCA_014218235.1 Colocasia esculenta
GTTGTGTTTTGGGAGGTCTTTCTTTTTGTGTTTAACCGGTCTGAGTCCTAACAATATCTTGCTTTGTTGAGCGGGTTTAAATCTGATTCTGATCTGACTTGATTTGATTGAACTGATTGATTGCTTTCTGATCTCACTCAATATTTTGTTGATTGGTCTAATCATCTGAAACATACTTAGAAATATGGCTAAGTTCTCAAGCATCATAAATAGACCTATGATAATTGAGTTTGATGACAAGGTTGATAAAATGCTGGTCTCCTCGGTGAAAACATGTAAGTCTAGAAAGGGAACGGAAGAAAAATGCTACATGGCTTATAGCAGCTCAAGAGGCTCTTCCCGTTCAGACGAATCTGAAGGATCACATCTGTCAGAGAAGTCAAGAAACTCTCAAAGGTCAGGTAAATCCAATTCAGATCCATTTGATGCATCAATATCTAATTCGGATTCAGAGGATGATATATCATATGATTAATTGATAGAATGCTATGAGCACTTGTCCAATCAATGTACGAAGGTAAAAGCTCAAAACAAGAAGCTAAAAGAAAAATTAGAGAAGAATGAAATGATAATTGATAATGCTCAAGCATTCTATGAAGAAAATGAAGAATTGGAAAATGAAGTCAAAAACTATGGAATCATGTTTTCTAAATTGAAAAAAGATCATGATCAAGTTGAATCTGAAAACTTTGATTTGAAAAATGAAAATGAAAAATTGATTGATCATAATGAGAATCTCAAATTTGATAATGATCAATTGAACAAACAAATCTCCAACATGGCTCATGATCACCAAATAAAAGAAAAATGCAATCAACTGGTTGAGGAAAATAATCATCTGAAAAAGAAGATTGAAAGCTTGTATCATGACAGACCATTAAATGATGAATGAAATAATTTTAAGAAGAAAATTGCTGACTTGGAAATCAAGTTGTTCAAAGTGAAATTGAAAAGAACAAAATACAAAATGGTCTGGATGTCAAGGAAAACCAACTTCTAACTTCTGAAAAAGAAATTGTTGCATTGAAAGCTGAAAAGAAAAATTTGACAAATGAACTTGAAGTGGTTATTAAACAAAATGAAAAATTGAACAAAAGTGTTGCAAAAAGGAAGAATCTTGTTTCAATTGAAAACCAGAAAAATAAAATGAAAAAAAAAACAAGAGTCTACAAGGTCTCCACACCTCCTCCAGCAGCCCAGAATGTTTCAAGGAAATCTCCAACTCCACATCATGCCAAGAGATACCAAAGGGTACCATCTCCTACTTCTCAACTCAAGGTTAATCAATGGTACTCTGAAGGACCTCAGAGATTCCAACAAATGCAATCACACTATGGTAAGCTCCAGGTAAGTACTTAACCCGTTTGCTTCAAATGCAATAGACTTGGTCATTTGCTAAATTCTGTTGGAAGCAAAATCAACACTCTCACAAATATGCTAAAACAGTTCAATGCTATGCATGTCATCAGCATGGTCATGTCTCTAGGGACTGTTGGCATAGAAATGGTTATCTTGTGCATGCTCCGAAGCCCCATACTCATAATTCCATTAATGAAAGAAATACATCTATTAAAAAATTAAAGTCACATTGGATTCAGAAATCATTGTTGAATTCTAACATTAACGTCATTACAGGACCCAAGCAAGTGTGGGTTCCAAAACCAGCTTAATGAACAAGCTGAGATGTCCTGCAGCCATACAGTTTAAATGGATTCATGACATTGACTGTGCAATGTAAGAAATGATTGGAGAACAAAGGTAAAAATTTTTAGATTGAAATTGACGACTGTTCAAGTAAAATCTCTTTATCACTATAGATTTGAACTGCTAGAATTGAAATGGATTTTTAATTCTATCTGAGCAATGAAAAATGTGTTTTGATGTTATCCCCAAATGACAATGCTTCCTAGCCATTGGAGTCATGCTAAAATTAAAAAAAAAAAGAAATGGATCTTTTATGTTGTGACTATTTGGTATATTAAATGGTGAAATGTGGAAAGACAAGTTCGGCTTGTCTGGAAACTATCATTATGCGTCAGAAATATTCTCCGCCAAGTATCAATAGTCTCCTACTACATAAAGATTATCAAAAAAATTCATAATCTCAAGAACCCCAATTGATCACGTTTATACTCTCCTTGTGAAAATTGCTTGACATGAACATGTGTGAAATCCTTTAATGTTCATTCAATACCATGCATACATTATGTGGGAATAAATCAAAAAGAGTTTTTGAGTGAGTTGTTTGAGGGACATTCTTTCACATGTCTCTCTTTAAAAGAATGAATGTTGGTGTTTTTATGCTTATGGATGTTCTTTTATGTGCAAATGCTTGGTATGTTTGTGTATCTCATTGATTGATTTGCTTGAATGATGAGTCATCATATGCACACTCTATGGGGGAGTAAGTTACAGCTAGGTGAGTGAAATTCATAAGGGATACCCTTCATATTCAATGTGTATTTATCCCTCAATCTTATGGTTCAAATCACTCTCAATTCAAAGCCTTAAAGCTGAAGTTTCAAAGCCCTTGTCGACAGCCCCAAACAGCCTATCGACAGCTATGCCTTCACAGAACCTAGAAACTGTACCCTGTGTGCATCTGTCGACAACCACTTCTTCTACTGTCGACAGCCAGGCACAGTTCCGAACTTCATATTTTCTGTCTGTATGTATCTGTCAACAGCCAGTACCCCAGCTGTTGATAGCCCATACCTTGCCTGAACCCAGAACTTCACAACTGACTGCATCTGTCGACAGGCTCATGTTTGCTGTCGACAGATACTCACTTCATCCATAAATCTTCATCTTTTCTAATCCTTTCTTTATGAGTATGTTCATATTATTGATGCAAGGGGAGAATAGGGACTTACTATTCATTGCAATCTTTCATACTCACACAGTATCAAAGACATTGACATAATCACAATGATTTTGATATAATATTTTATGTTTGAGTCTAGGTTGTGTCATCTAGAAAACATTGATCAAATCTAATGATTCTAACCTAACTCACTTGAATAACTCCCGTGCAAATAATCATTTTTCTCAAGTGGATTGATAAGTTCGAAGGTTATTGAACTTTATGTTTTACATTGGACCTTAAATAACCTTTTGATCATGATTTAAGAATTAAAAACAAAAGGAGAAAAGCTACATATTTCTAAACTCAAAGTTCAAACAAAAAGTATTTGAAATGGGATAAAGGTAGAGCAATGATGAGTATTACCGAGTAACCGGGGACATGGGCATCACAAATGTCTGCCTTCGTGTCAAAAAGCACTTTCATTATCTCTGTACAATGGTATGATGGTCACTTACACTGAGTAACTAGGGGTACGAGCATCCCAAATGTCTACCTTCACGTCAAAAGGTGAAAGTGATCTTAATTACTACTTTTCCCACATTAACTTGACAAAGAAAAAATTCAATGCGAGAAATAGAGTGTAGCCTCCATGTTTTTACATCAAGGGCAATGTGATATTTATTGTTAATCGCTCATGTAGACATTACTTTCAAGTACCAACTGAACATCACCCACAAAGGAACATGTTTTTCTACAATGGTTTTATTCAAAGGGGTTATCTTATTTTCAATGTTTTTGAACGATGTCTTCTAAATGTTACAACTTGAGATTCCTGAAGTATTATTTCTTAACCATTGTTGAATTTTATGTGTCCAACTACTAGTGTCTATGACATCTTGCAATGGGTATAAACCAATTCTCAACCTTAAAATTTTAATTGAACACTCATTCCCCACTCATAACTTTCACAATTCAGTTCTATGGTCACACAGTTCTTTGCTTCATTTCCTTCCACTTCTTTGAGTCATCAGTCTGTTCACTCTGTCATCTCTTTCTCCTTCACTTTTGCTTTTGTTGTTTCATGCAATGGATTACCATTTTTTTTGTAACTGTGTGTACTAACTGATCAATGACTGGAAACACAGTTCTTTGGTTCATTCTTATCCATTTGCGCATGACTTATCTTTTTTGATGTTGCCAAAAGGGGGAGAAACATCAATTGTGTATAAATTGAAAATTTTGTCATCATCAAAAAGGGGGAGAATGTTGGGTTTACATGAGAATGTTAAGTATACATATGGTATGTTTGTTTTTGATGATGAGCATTTCATGAACAATACAAATTTATGTGATGTGAATATGTGAAACATAATGAGAATGTCATGTCAAGCAAATGTTAATCAAGAAAAGCAAATGCTAATCAAGAAAAACATGTCTAACTTGTTCATTTATATGTTCATTATATCTCACTAATAATTTGCTTAAATGTAGGTGAGATTCCATGCAAGACAATGTACCAAAGATAAGAGCAAAAGCTCAAGAAATTGGAAACATGTCGGTACCTATCAACAGATGAATAGTGACATGTAAACAGATACACTGTATCATGTCGACAGATACACTGTAGCCTGTCGACAGATACAATGTAGAATGTCGACAGATACACACAGAAAATGGTTTCCCGGAAGGCCAGTCTTCTAGATTTTGCAAACCTGTCAGCACCTGTTGACAGCAGTAAGTCGGCTGTCGACAGATAGAGCTTTGGGAAGATCCGATGGTTATGATATGATCTATATTTGGGTGTTTCCTTTTAGCACGACTCTCTATGCTTGGACACCACTATATATAGAACATATAGAGGTATTTTCACAGCAAGGAGCCTCTGCACAAAAAAAGCCTAAGCCAAGAACAAGAAGAAGAAGGTTCCCCTATTTTCTGCTTCAACTCTCCATCCAGCGCGAGGAAGATCCATCTTACGAGCGGAGTTGAAGTTGGTTTGTCCACAAATCAAGCTTCTTCTACATCGTCTGATCATCATCAACAAGAAGTTTGAAGTTCTTCCGGACGACCACCACGAAGAGTTCTTCATCAGGATATACTTCTACATCTCTGAACTCTTGTACTTTTATACCTTTCATATCTTTGTGTGTGTGGTAGTGGTTCAAGCGTTCCTTGTCCTTGATCCACGTGTGGATTGTTATTCTGATTGCGTATTTACATCAGACAATGTGTGTGGTGTGTTGGTCAGATCAAGGCTATAGAATCTGATCTATTATGGACTTGATCTAGCGTGTGTGTGTGTGGTTGAGCCGTTGTGCTCGTGTGTGTGTGCTATACTCAGTTCTTGAGTAGTGTGTCCTCACTGTGTGAGGGGTGGACGTAGGAGTCACGTGGTGTGATCTCCGAACCACCTAAAAAATCCCTTGTGCACTGTGGTTTGACTTGTGGTTTGCATTGTATTGCGCTAAATGCATGCCTAGGGATTTCATCTACACACTACTTGTTATTTCGCTCACACACATTACATCAGGTCAAAGGGGTTTTAATTGAGTAGATCCTTTAATCTGAAGTAATTTTTAAATTGCTTAAGTTTTCGCTGCAAATCTATTCAACCCCCCCTTCTAGCTTTGCCATAACCGAATATCTGATCCTAACACATGTGTGCTAGGTACCAGGCTGATCCCCAAGTGTCACATTTAATTTGTGTTAAAATAATCTATAGATACTTAGCTAAAACCCATGATCTAAGACTATGGTACCCAAATTCATGTGAAATTAATTTAGTAGGATATTCTGATGCTGACTACACTAGATGCAAATGTTGGATTGAAATGGCTGAGAAACAGTCGTAGAGGGGGGGGGGGGGGTGAATAGGACTTTTTCTGTTTTAAATTTTCTTCTGAAAATCACAGCACTAAATAGATATGTTAGTACTAAGTGTGATGTGTGTGATTCAAGTGTAAATTTGGCAGAACAATCACACAAATAAATGCACAAGGGATTTATCCTAGTTCGGCCCTTCCCACATGGAAGTCCTACATCCAGTCCTCAAGCCAACCACTTGAGATTTCACTAAACTGCCAACAACTTGGCCTTCTCTCACCCTTGAGAGGAATTACAAAACCCACTTGCTCCCAAGCAAGTCTTTCCTAAATAGGGGTACAAACACTACCTTTCACAAGGCATTCCCTTCACAGAAGGGGTAAAGCAGGACAGAACTTCTGCAAGAATTACAACATAAATAGAGAATTGAACACTTGTGTGTTTGCCTCAAAATTGAGCACAAAACACACACAAACTCCAACAGGATTGAAGGATCAAGAAATTAAGCAAAATCCTAATTGTAGCAAGTTGAGTGGACTTGAAGACAATAGAAATTCACAACTGCCACCATATACACAAAACATCAGAAGAAGACTTTCTGAAGTGAGGCTCTCAGACTATAGCTTAGTAGGAAGGCTTTTGAGAGAGAGAGAGAGCAAGGGTGAAGGATTTGGATGAAGCTTTTAGGAGAATTGACTTCAATGTATGTGGTCTCTGTGTATCTCTCTTGTCTACTGTTGTTCTCTCTTCTTCTTCTTTTATAATCTTCAGAAATATAGCCGTTTGAAGGAGATAGCCATTGCAACTTGGTGGCTATTTGCAAATTAGCCGTTGGAAGAGAGTTTCTGGGATCCTTTGGATCTTGAAAGCTTTGTCCAGAAGATCTTGAAATTTGCATGTTTCAAGATCTTCAGAATAGGAGCAGTTGTCACAGCTAGAGGATAAGCTCTTGTAGACTGAGCTGGGAACAACCCATGCTTAAACATGTGCTTCATTTAATGCCTGTTGCAAAGACAAGACAAGGACAGTCATATCTCCATACCTTTGTGGTAGGAGGGTCAGTTTGAGTACAACAGACAGTATGCAACCTAGTATTCTCAACCTTTTCAGAAAATAGAGCAGACAGACAAAAAGTTAAAGTATGGGTCTGTCAGTGGTAGGTGAGATGGTCAGATGCCATGCGTTTGAGATTTTTCATAAATGCTTTGAGTCTTATGAAGGATATAAACTGAAGTAAAGGACATCAAGACTGTAAGACTCAAAAAGATATTTCAGAGAAATGTTTTGCAGAGATGAATAATTTGAATATACTATGTTCTGTCAGAGAAATATATTAAAATAATAATCTTCTAAGTTTTGGTAAGATATGTTAGGCAATAGGCAATTTGCCAATAAATTATGTCTAAGAAGTTTAAGAATCAGAAAAGGATTTTATAAACTTAAAGACATATATATTCCAAGATACATAGAACTGACAAAGTACAAGTACAAAACTGACAGTGAAGTCGAATGCAATAGAATAGGTGATTTGACTCAAGAAATAGGCATGATTCGAATCCAAGAAGAATAAGGTAATTCGACTATAGTAGTGAAGACATCAATCAAATGTAGTGTAAGGCAACATTTGGCTATATGAGTTGAAGTCGTGAGTCGAATACAATGTAAAGGACATTCGACTGTGTAAGTCGAATGTTATGAATCGAATACTGTGTAAAGGACATTCGACTGTGTGAGTCGAATGTTATAAAAAATTGTGGACTTAAACAAAATTTGCAAGACTTGTGACTGAGTTTCTGGAGTTGGATTTTGTAGTC
This sequence comes from Colocasia esculenta, assembly GCA_014218235.1. Classification (NCBI taxonomy): domain Eukaryota; kingdom Viridiplantae; phylum Streptophyta; class Magnoliopsida; order Alismatales; family Araceae; genus Colocasia; species Colocasia esculenta. The sequence continues at coordinate 55,645,261 of CM024762.1, forward strand.
AAAGACATCAGTCAGATTTAGTAGGCTATAGATTCAGATTTTGTGGCCTTAGAAACTTTTGAGTGTTCACGAAATTATTTTATCTGTATAGAATTTTGTGATACATTTGGTATAAAACTCATATTTAAAGATTTGTCATACCAAAAATAATATTCATAGAAATTTATAAAATTCTTTAAATTTTCTAGGGATAGTTGCTCAACAATTCTCCTCCTTTTTGTTAATGACAAAAATCTTTAAATAGATTAGGCAAACTATTCTTTTATACCTTTTCTCCCCCTTTGTGACATTAACATAAAGGATAAAACTCAGAAGAACATAAATGGAGGAAGAAATTGCATCTATATACAAAAGTTTCAGAAATACAAAGTTTTAAGGCAAACAAAGTTCAGACTCTAGCTGAACGGGGTAAATAGAGAGAGGCAGGGATTTTTGCTAAGAAAGGTTAGAGGTGTTCCCAGAGCTTTTGCTCATTTTTGACAAAGGAGTTGTCAAACAGTTCACCATCAACATTGTAAGTTGGATTGGTGGAGGGTAATTTCTTGATAGCCTTGATGTGGCGCCTCCTGAACTAAGCAACTATGTGATGAAATTTGTCTATGTTGACTCCCATTTTGAGGGGAACAAAGTGTTTGGTGGCTGCCTGATGGAGGAATTCATTGAGGGTAATATTCCAGTAGAGACCATTGGAGATAGTTGTATCCTTGGCTTGATAGTAGACAAGGTACCTTTGAGCCCATCTATAACCAATGTTTTTGCGAAAATCCATGAGACTCTTAGAGTGGAAATCATTTAGGGAAAGTTTCATCTTCAGACATTGGGAGTGATAGGATGGATAAGCTACTTGCCATTGCTCAGGGGTGAATCGTTCAGATTCAGCAAAACTTAACTAAATGTCTAGAAGATGATGAGAGTTCTTGGATAACTAGAGAAAGATGAACCTTTGGAAGCTTAGCTTTGATTTGTACTTGATTTTGAATTTGGTAGAAATCCGGATGAATTTGTTGAAGATTGCTTCAGCAAAGGCGCCTCTATAGGAAACGACTCCTACAAGGGGAGGGTGAAGACCTGATGGCATAGCCACTGACATAAATGGAACAATTTCTCTTTGCCCTCTTAGAAGATTCTCATACTGCCCTTTGGATACATCATGCAATCCTAGTTTGAACCTTTCATAGTTGAAGGTTCTCATTGCAAGGTACTTGGCCTGAGATGTAAGGCCCTCGAATTTCCGTCGCATTAATTGTATTTGTATGTGTATATTTGTGCTTGTGTATGTATATACATATTTACGTACGTATTAATTAGTATAATTACGTGTGCATGTGTTTATACTAGATGTAAATAATGTATGTATTGAATGGTGATAGTATAGATACATTACCATATACATATTGCATGTATATATGCATGGCATGCATAGTTTTCTGCATGATTTAGAGTTCAGGCCGAAGGCCAGATTGGCGTCAACCCCAAGCCGTTGAGGTGGTGTCAGCGTCCACCCATGGACGCCAACACTAATCCTGGCGTCTAACGATGTGGAAGCCTATTTCTCTGACCTGCATGCGTTGCAGAGCCAAAATTCCGGAAACAAGGAAGCTCACCCATTGGGGAGCTGTCCCCAATAGCTCTGAGAGCCATCTTGTCACCTTGTGAGTGGGAGAGAGGCCTCCCCATATGTCTGAACCCGGATCTGCCCTCCCCAACCCTCTCTTCACCCTTTTGCAAGAGAGAAACCAGAGGAGAAAACCCTAGTTCTGAACTGAGGAAAAACCCCCACTTTGCACTCAAAGATTTGACCCTCTGAAGCTGAATCCGGCCATCTTCCTCGACAAGAAGCTAGCTGGAGTGAAGGAGAAGACTTCCCCGGCCGTACCTTGGAGCTATCTTCATCCAAGAGCCCGGAGGAAGGATATCTTGGAGGAATGTTTGCAACTTCTTGGGACTGCCCAAGGAGAGCTTCTCCGAGCATTTAGACCCATTGGAGCATTTCTCTAAAGGCACGTAACCTAACCATAACGTCCCCGTATGTGTCTAGGTCGATTCTACAATTTTTATAAATTTTTCCTCGTGTCCCTGACCCCCACTTTCACCCCATCTTTGGAGCTCGGGTCTGTGTTCTACACAGACCCGACATTAACGGCAATGTCCCTGGACGCTGAGATCATGCTTGGCGTCCATCGACCATGCCGCTGACACTGAATTAGCGGCCATAGACCGCCGCCAAGTTCATCTGGACAGAACAGTGACCTGTTCTGCCCTTCTATACACTATCTTCGATATGTTTCACGATGAGGATATACTGTAAACCATTTATATTCTATGTATATTGTTAATGTGATGAATGTGGTGTGTGGATGGATGAGTGTGCATGGTGGTGAATGATAGAAGTTATTCCATGAAATTACAAAGCATGATTAGTTGTTAATCTTGTCAATCTACTGTTGCATGATTTAGGACTAGCCTGTATGACCAAGTTTGTGAGGATCATACATGAATGGATCAGCCCTATTCTGAAATTGAGACTTTGCCATGCTTGTGTAAATTATTGAAAGTGTTATTTGGAAAATAGGAATTATGCATAAGTTATGAAAAATCATCGGTAAACCGGGCATTGCCCCGTAAATTGAGGAATAAATTCTGTAGCTCTATACATGTAGGGTTCAGACAGTAGCTTGCTAAAATTTTGGCTTGTGTGTAATTCCATATCGACTTGATTTACGAATGGCATGAAAAATGGATGTTTGATTTTCTGTAAATTCATTTTAACTTAGAAAAATCTGAAAAATTGCATGAATGGTCCTAAGCCCGAAATTAGTTTGTGATTAAAATTTCAGGTCATTTGGACCAGAGCACGATGCCTTATGAAATTTTCATGAAAAATGTGAAATTGATGCATGTCATTGTAAAATGAGTTGATTCTTGTTTAATCCAGCCTGATTAATGGAATTACCTGCTTGTTAATGTCTGAAATCTGTAGTGTCATGATATGAAAACAGAGAATGTGCATGTGAGTGAGAAAGTAAATGAATTGAGAGTGACATGTGTCAAACTATGTGTAAAATCAATAAAAATGTGTAAATGTGTAAATGTGCCAAGTGTGACATTGCGTCCACAGAGGGCAGTGGAACCGTATCAGAGAAAAGTCACCCTGAGAAGGTTCAATGTGTAAGTGACCCTAAGGGCATTAGGGGGAAATCCTGGAGGTGGACAAGTACCACTGGTTAGGGTGGAGACTTGTTCTCCCGGTCTGCGCAGTCCAAGAGTCGCCATTGGAATGCCTAGATGGCGTCTATGTGTAATGTGATGTGTATATGTCCTTCTTTGGTGGTTTGGACTATGTGTCACGACACCTAAAATGTGTAATATGTAATGTGTAATGTGTATGTGTTCATGTGTTAATGTGTAAGTGAACAATGTGAAATGTGTATGTGTAAAGTGCAACCATGTGAAAAGGGAAACTTGTGTAGAGAAAATGTGAAACTAGAAATGTGAGAATATGACATTGAAATCCATGTGAGACAAATCTGAAACCATGTGAAATCAGTAATTCTATGTTGTTATCATCATGTTTATATGTGCAAAAATGTCTAGAACCCATGTTAGGGATAATGGATGAGCACGTGTACAAAATAGCATGATTGGTTGTTCACATAATATGTTTTAAACAATATTGTAGCTCTCATGTGTAGGTTTACAGCCATTAAACCATGTGAAACCAGCAACTTAAAGCATGTGAAAATGTCTATGTATGTGTTTAAAAACATGTAAGATCCATGCTAGTTGTATTTCCCTTCATATATGCATAGTGTTCATATTGGTAGCTCTCATGTCTTGGTTCCTTAAAGGCAAAATGTCACAAGTAAATGGAATAGAGAGCATGTGATAGGTAAGTTTTATTCTTAGAAATTTGAAAGCATGATCCATGTATTAAATTGTAGAACTTTCATGATAGGTTGCAACTTTCAAATGACTAGCATGCCATGTGTTGAAATTTGTGAATGTGCATGTAGAAATCGCTATGACTTATACGTGTATGTTATGAGTAGTGTTGCTTGCTGAGTCTTTAAGACTCACTCCTTGCTTCGGCGTACAGGTATAGACGGTGACGAGACTCTCGTGGAGGAGACGGTAGAGACGGACTCCGAGCGGAGTTTAGATTGTTGGAGCAGTTGCACCCTTTTGTGCTTTCATAGTATGTAAAAGAGACATTGTACTAGAACTATCATGAGAAAATTGTATAAGTGTGGACATTGTGTACTTAAATTTCAGCAATTTAATTATGTGAACTTTTAGCTCTTAATGTAAATTGCAAATCTCATTTATGTTTAATGTGAATGATGAATGAATGAAGACAGTTGTCTTTTACTTCCACTACTCTGTTCGTATATTCGCGTGTATCTCAGCTGTTTGTATCGTTTGTGTAAATGTCCAACTGTGAGGACTCTCGCTATACCAACGTGGGTTGGTATAACCGTACCGGTATAATGAGGGCCTTCACAGAGATTGGTATCAGAGCGACCGGTTGAGATTGCACATGAATATACCTAAGTCATCATCCCCATTGCATGCTAAGTATGTCCACATGTGTAGAAAACACTAATAAGAAGTGAAAGATAGATAGGAAAATGGTTAGAAAACTTAGTAACCTAGATCTAATAGTGGCTGAAATTTTATTACAGTCATGGCTTCGAGAGGTAGGTATGGTGGAGCGTCGGCCCGTGAGGACGAGCCGCGACGAGATGAGCAGGCAGAGCAACAGGCCCGGCACCACGAGGCCCTATACTTCCCCCACCGCCGCCTGTGGATTACGGAGTATTCATGCAAGGTCTCGTGCAAGCCATGCAGACAGAGGCCCATACCCAGGCAGCACTCCAGGCACAGTTGGAGGCCCAGCAGGCTCAGGCACCAGCTCAAGACCATGGTGGACCTCCCATCATGGAGTGATTCAAGAGGATGACCCCACCCTCTTTTAAGGGGGAGAGTGATCCATTAATGGCAGAAAGTTGGTTAAGGGAGACAGAGAAAATCTTCCGAGCCATCAGGTGCCCTGATGAGGATAAGGTGACATTAGCCACCTACATGCTATAGGAGAGAGCAGATGTATGGTGGTTCTCCCTACTACGTACACGCTTTGAGGACGGAGCAGTAGACGTGGCGTAGGACGCGTTCGTGAGGCTCTTTCGAGCCAAGTTCGTCTCAGAGCATATCCAGGATAAGATGGAGCAGGAATTTCTCTCCTTGACGCAAGGCTCCATGACCGTGCTGGAATACGAGGCAAGGTTTTCTGAACATTCTAAGTATGCACCGCATATCGTAGAGGATGAGCGAAGGAAGACGAAGAAATTCGTGATGGGACTCAAGCCATCACTGCGGATGAGACTCGTGGCATTTGACCACCGCACATTGGACGAGGCCCTCAGTGCTGCCTCCAGGCAGGAGGGAGAAATGGAGCAATATCTGGAGGAAAAGAAGGCTTCGCAGAAGAGGCCGACAGCGACATTCCAGCGGCAGGATAAGAAGAAAACAGTGTACCAGACACCGCAGCGATCCGTGATAGTCAACAACTCTCAGGTACCTTCTGTACGTTCCCCTGGTGTGAAGAAAGAGTGTCCCCATTGCGGGAAGACACATGGTGGTTCCGAGTGTTGGTTGGTAGCGGGTAGATGCTTGAAGTGCGGGAGCAGCGACCACAAGATCAAAGACTGCCCAAGACTTCAGCAGGGAGCTCAGCGTGGAGCGCCAGCCCCAGCAGTAGCGTCAGCCGCTCCAGCTACAGGAAGACCAGGAAGGCCTCGAGCCCTAGCTCGAGTGTTTGCTTTAGCTCGCGAGGACGCCGAGCAGGCAGAGCATGTCACCGAAGGTACGATTTCGCTTTTAGGTGTGCACGCTCGGGTTTTGTTTGATATGGGTGCTACTCACTCGTTCATTTCCGAGCGATTCGCTAGGCAGTTAGCCCTAGAGTCAGGCGTAGAGTCTGAGGATTTAGAGGTCCCTTTGTCTGTGCACACCCCTGCGGGTACGGTATCGACTAGGAAGTGCATTCCGTCGTTACCTGTGTGCATTGAGGATAGAATCCTAGATGGATGTTTCTTCTTGCTAAAAATGAAGGACTATGATGCTATTCTTGGTCTGGATTGGGTAGAGGAGCACTATGCGTTAGTGGATTGTCGTCGGAAGAGGATTGTTTTCCGCATTCCTGGCGAGGACGAGTTCTCTCATCCCTTGCCAAGGAACTTGGCTGGAAAGTTAGTCATCTCTGCCATGAAGGCGATGCGCATGGTAAACAAGGGTTGTGACGCTTTTCTTGCCAGCGTGGTGTTAGTGCCAGAGGCTGATGAGTCACTTACTCTTGCGGAGATTGAGGTAGTGCAGGATTTTCTTGATGTCTTTCCTGATGACTTGTCTGGATTGCCACCGGATAGAGAGATAGAGTTTACTATAGAGTTGCTTCCGGGCACCTCTCCTATCTCGAAGGCTCCATATCGGATGGCACCTGCAGAGTTAGCCGAGTTGAGGAGGCAGTTGCAAGAGTTGCTTGATAAGGGATTTATTCACCCTAGTGTTTCCCCTTGGGGCGCACCTGTATTATTCGTCAAGAAGAAAGACGGGTCACTTAGGTTGTGCATTGATTATAGGAAGTTGAACCAAGTGACTGTGAAGAACAGGTACCCCTTACCTCGCATTGATGACTTGTTTGACCAGTTGCGAGATGCATCAGTCTTTTCTAAGATTGACTTGCAATCTGGTTATCATCAGTTGAGGATTCGGAGTGAGGATTTGTCAAAGACGGCATTTAGAACCCGTTATGGACATTATGAGTTCTTGGTTCTTCCTTCCGGATTGACCAACGCCCCTGCAGCGTTCATGGATCTCATGAACCGGGTGTTTAGGCCGTATTTAGATAGCTTTGTCGTAGTGTTTATTGACGATGTGTTGGTCTATTCTCTGGATGAGGCCACCCACCGTCAGCATTTGAGGTTAGTGTTAGAGGTTCTTCGTGAGCACAAGCTGTATGCAAAATTCAGCAAGTGCGATTTTTGGTTGCGCGAGGTTCATTTCCTCGGGTATGTTATCTCCGGCGCTGGTGTTGTAGTTGATCCAGCGAAGGTCCAGGCAGTTATGGATTGGGAGGTTCCCAAGACCCCTTCGGAGATTCGTAGTTTTATTGGGTTAGTTGGTTCCTATCGGAGATTCATTGAGGGTTTCTCATCCATCGCCGCCCCCTTGACGAAGCTGACCAAGAAGGATGAGAAATTCGTATGGTCTGAGGCATGTGAGCGTAGCTTCCAGCTATTGAAGGCTAAGCTTACTTCTGCTCCGGTATTGGTATTACCTAGTGGTCTAGAGGGCTTTGCCATTTATACGGATGCGTCTCAAATTGGTTTAGGTTGTGTGCTCATGCAGCAAGAAAGGGTAGTGGCTTATGCTTCTCGTCAGTTAAAGGAGCATGAGAGGAACTATCTGACTCATGATTTGGAGCTCGCAGCAGTGGTTCATACACTAATGATCTGGAGGCACTATCTTTATGGTGTCAGATTTGAGGTGTTTACTGACCACAAGAGCTTAAAGTATCTTTTCTCCCAAAAGGAATTAAGCCTAAGGCAGAGAAGATGGATTGAGTTCTTGAAGGACTATGACTTCGACCTTCAGTATCACCCTGGAAAGGCGAATGTCGTAGCGGATGCTCTTAGTAGAAAGAGGTCTTCGCTCCAGCAGGATTGGAAGATGTTGGAGGATGCGGCGTACTCTATGACTGAGTTAGAGCCATCGCTGTGTCAGGCTTTTGTAGCCCAGCTATCCCTTAGATCCTCTGTGTTGGATGAGGTGATTGGGCAGCAGGAAGCCGACCCTAGATTGTTAGAATTAGTGGGTAAGGCGGGCATTGCTCGTGATGAGGACGGTGTGATTAGATTTCAGCACCGTGTCTGTGTCCCTGATTTAGTAGATGTCCGTGAGCATGTGTTAGCGGAGGCTCATAGATCGCGATTCTCTATTCATCCGGGTAACACTAAGATGTATCAAGACCTGAAGAGATCATTTTGGTGGTCCGGCATGAAGAAAGATGTTGCGGATTATGTGTCTAGGTGTTTGGTGTGTCAGCAAGTGAAGGCCGAGCGACAGCGACCATCCGGCCTTATGCAGAGGATGGATATCCCAGTGTGGAAGTGGGAAGCTGTCACTATGGACTTCGTTTCGGGTTTGCCTTGATCTAGAAGGGCAATGACTCGATTTGGGTAGTTGTAGATAGATTCTCGAAGACTCTCATTTCTTGCCTATGAAGAAGAAGCAGTCAGTAGAGAGTTTAGCTAGATTGTATGTTAGTGGTATCATTAGATTGCATGGTGTACCGAAGTCGATTATTTCGGATCGAGATCCGAGATTCACTTCGAGGCTGTGGAAGGGTCTTCAGGATGTGTTAGGTTCGGAGCTGAAGCTCAGTTCGGCGTTTCATCCCCAGACCGATGGACAGTCCGAGAGGACTATCCAGACGCTCGAGGATATGTTGAGAGCGTGTGTTCTGGATTGGAAGGATGATTGGGAGCGTCATTTACCTCTTGTGGAGTTCACATACAACAACAGCTTTCATGCTAGCATTGGTATGGCTCCATTCGAGGCGTTGTATGGTAGGCCCTGCAGATCTCCGTTATGTTGGGAGGAGACTGGTGATAGGCAGTTGATCGGACGGAGTTAGTTCAGGAAACTTCGGATAAGATCCAGCATATCAGGAAGAGGCTTGTTGCGGCACAGGATAGGCAGAAGAGTTATGCCGACAACAGGAGAAAGGATTTGGAGTTCGAGGTTGGCGATCATGTCTTCTTGAAGATATCGCCTACTCGAGGTGTTGTCAGATTTCCCAGGCATAGCAAGCTAAGCCCTAGATTCATTGGCCCATATGAGATTCTCCGACGTTTGGGCAGCGTGGCGTATGAGCTAGCATTACCCCCAGCTTTGACTAGCGTTCACCCAGTATTCCACATATCTATGCTCAGGAAGTATGTCCGAGATCCGTCTCATGTGATTAGTCATGAGCCAGTGGAGATCCAGTCAGATCTTTCGTATGTCGAGCAACCAGTAGCTATTCTTGACCGGAAGGTTCAGCATCTCCAGAACAAGAGTATTGCGTCGGTGAAAGTTCTGTGGCGGAACTTCTCACGAGAGGAGGCTACTTGGGAGCTTGAGGATGCGATGAAAAAGAAGTATCCCCTTTTGTTTGAGTAGTGTCGTTCTAACTTCGAGGACGAAGTTTCTTTAAGGGGGAGAGGGTGTAAGGCCCTCGAATTTCCGTTGCATTAATTATATTTGTGTGTGTATATTTGTGCTTGTGTATGTATATACATATTTACGTACGTATTAATTAGTATAAATAGGTGTGCATGTGTTTATACTAGATGTAAATAATGTATGTATTGAATGGTGATAGTATGGATACATTACCATATACATATTGCATGCATAGTTTTCTACATGATTTAGAGTTCTGGCCGAAGGCCAGATTGGTGTCAACCCCTAGCCGTTGAGGGGGTGTCAGCGTCCACCCATGGACGCCAACACTAATCCTGGCGTCTAACGATGTGGACGCCTATTTCTCTGACCTGCATGTGTTGCAGAGCCAGAAATTCCGGAAACAAGGAAGCTCACCCATTGGGGAGCTGTCCCCAATGGCTCTGAGAGCCATCTTGTCACCTTGTGAGTGGGAGAGAGGCCTCCCCATATGTCTGAACCCGGATCTGCCTTCCCCAACCCTCTCTTCACCCTTTTGCAAGAGAGAAACCAGAGGAGAAAACCCTAGTTCTGAACTGAGGAAAAACCCCCACTTTGCACCCAAAGATCTGACCCACTGAAGCTGAATCCGGCCATCTTCCTCGACAAGAAGCTAGCTGGAGTGAAGGAGAAGACTTCCCCGGCCGTACCTTGGAGCCATCTTCATCCAAGAGCCCGGAGGAAGGAGATCTTGGAGGACTGTTTGCAACTTCTTGGGACTGCCCAAGGAGAGCTTCTCCGAGCATTTAGACCCATTGGAGCATTTCTCTAAAGGCAAGTAACCTAACCATAACGTCCCCGTATGTCTCTAGGTCGATTCTACAATTTTTATGAATTTTTCCTCGTGCCCTAGACCCCCACTTTCACCCCAACTTTGGAGCTCGGGTCTGTGTTCTGCATAGACCCGACATTAACGGCAATGTCCCTGGACGCTGAGATCATGCTTGGCGTCCATCGACCATGCCGCTGACACTGAATTAGCGGCCAGAGACCGCCGCCAAGTTCATCTGGACAGAACAGTGACCTGTTCTGCCCTTCTATACACTATCTTCGATATGTTTCACGATGAGGATATACTGTAAACCATTTATATTCTATGTATATTGTTAATGTGATGAATGTGGTGTGTGGATGGATGAGTGTGCATGGTGGTGAATGATAGAAGTTATTCCATGAAATTACAAAGCATGATTAGTTGTTAATCTTGTCAATCTACTATTGCATGATTTAGGACTAGCCTGTATGACCAAGTTTGTGAGGATCATACATGAATGGATCAGCCCTATTCTGAAATTGAGACTTTGCCATGCTTGTGTAAATTATTGAAAGTGTTATTTGGAAAATAGGAATTGTGCATAAGTTATGATAAATCTTTGGTAAACCAGGCATTGCCCGTAAATTGAGGAATAAATTTTGTAGCTCTATACATGTAGGGTTCAGACAGTAGCTTGCTAAAATTTTGGCTTGTGTGTAATTCCATATCGACTTGATTTACGAATGACATGAAAAATGGATGTTTGATTTTCTGTAAATTCATTTTAACATAGAAAAATCTGAAAAATTGCATGAAGGGTCCTAAACCCGAAATTAGTTTGTGATTAAAATTTCAGGTCATTTGGACCAGAGCACGATGCCTTATGAAATTTTCATGAAAAATGTGAAATTGATGCATGTCATTGTAAAATGAGTTGATTCTTGTTTAATCCAGCCTGATTAATGGAATTACCTGCTTGTTAATGTCTGAAATCTGTAGTGTCATGATAGGAAAATAGAGAATGTGCATGTGAGTGAGAAAGTAAATGAATTGAGAGTGACATGTGTCAAACTATGTGTAAAATCGGTAAAAATGTGTAAATGTGCCAAGTGTGACATTGCTTCCACAGAGGGCAGTGGAACCGTATCAGGGAAAAGTCCCCTGAGAAGGTTCAATGTGTAAGTGACCCTAAGGGCATTAGGGGGAAATCTTGGAGGTGGACAAGTACCACTGGTTAGGGTGGAGACTTGTTCTCCCGGTCTGCGCAGTCCAAGAGTCGCCATTGGAATGCCTAGATGGCGTCTATGTGTAATGCAATGTGTATATGTCCTTCTTTGGTGGTGTGGACTATGTGTCACGGCACCTAAAATGTGTAATGTGTAATGTGTAATGTGTATGTGTTCATGTGTTAATGTGTAAGTGAACAATGTGAAATGTGTATGTGTAAAGTGCAACCATGTGAAAAGGGAAACTTGTGTAGAGAAAATGTGAAACTAGAAATGTGAGAATATGACATTGAAATCCATGTGAGACAAATCTGAAACCATGTGAAATCAGTAATTCCATGTTGTTATCATCATGTTTATATGTGCAAAAATGTCTAGAACCCATGTTAGGGATAATGGATGAGCACGTGTACAAAATAGCATGATTGGTTGTTCACATAGTATGTTTTAAACAATATTATAGCTCTCATGTGTAAGTTTACAGCCATTAAACCATGTGAAACCAGCAACTTAAAGCATGTGAAAATGTCTATGTATGTGTTTAAAAACATGTAAGATCCATGCTAGTTGTGTTTCCCTTCATATATGCACAGTGTTCATGTTGGTAGCTCTCATGTCTTGGTTCCTTAAAGGCAAAATGTCACAAGTAAATGGAATAGAGAGCATGTGATAGGTAAGTTTTATTCTTAGAAATCTGAAAGCATGATCCATGTATTAAATTGTAGAACTTTCATGATAGGTTGCAACTTTCAAATGACTAGCATGCCATGTGTTGAAATTTGTGAATGTGCATGTAGAAATCGCTATGACTTATGCGTGTATGTTATGAGTAGTGTTGCTTGCTGAGTCTTTAAGACTCACTCCTTGCTTCGGCGTACAGGTATAGATGGTGACAAGACTCTCGTGGAGGAGACGGTAGAGACAGACTCCGAGCGCAGAGTTTAGATTGTTGGAGCAGTTGAACCCTTTTGTGCTTTCATAGTATGTAAAAGTGACATTGTACTAGAACTATCATGAGAAAATTGTATAAGTGTGGACATTGTGTACTTAAATTTCAGCAATTTAATTATGTGAACTTTTAGCTCTTAATGTAAATTGCAAATCTCATGTATGTTTAATGTGGATGATGAATGAATGAAGACAGTTGTCTTTTACTTCCGCTACTCTGTTCGTATATTCACGTGTATCTCAGCTGTTTGTATCGTTTGGGTAAATGTCCCACTGTGAGGACTCTCGCTATACCGACGTGGGTTGGTATAACCGTACCGGTATAATGAGGGCCATCACATGAGATGCCCGGAGATGTTCTGCAAATAAAGCATGGAACCTTAGGGAAAGGTGATGTTCGACTGTCAAGAAAGGGGTGCTGGATTGGTTCTCTTGAAACCTAACTGCCTCATCAGGATAAAGATCAACAAATTCTTGGGGTGTGAGGCAATGGCTCTTCTGAGAGATGAGTTGAAGATCTGAAATGGAAAGTTGGGAGGTTTTGATTAAAACAGGAAGCCAATGTTCAAAAGTGAACCCTGGCAATCCATGTACTTCAAGAAATGCTCTGATTTGAAGATATTCTCTAAACAGATTCATTTTGAGTTCAGAGTGATGGATAAAGGCATACCAGAATGGAGGAAGCAGTAAGGAGGGTTTGTCTCCTAATTTGGGTCCAGTGGAAGCTGACAGTTGGATACTAGGAAGTATCTCAACTAAATGAAGTAGAGTTTTCTTGGAGTCAGACTTGGAGGCAGTGGGAAGAGAGGAATAGAAGTGTGGGGGTTGAGTGGAAAGGGTCATGGTGAACTCTTTAAGCGGTTTGGCTTGGAATTTCATGGGGTAGATGGAAAATTTTGTGTCTAATGAAATGCCGGTAGGAGGAGGAGGAGAGGAGGAGTGTGCAGGCTGTAGAGGGGTTGATGTCGAGGGTGCATTGGTTTGGGTTGCTGCTGGAGTGACCTGAGAAGGAGGAATAAATGGTGGAGAACTAGCCCTAGAAGAAGGAGAAGGAAGGACGGGTGCACCATTCTTACTTCACCTTTCTCTTAAAGATCTGGATATCTTGAGAGGGCTCAAGAGTTCTCTTGGCTGCAGATTTCTTCTGGGTTGACTTATCCTCAAGGCTGGAACCTTCTACAGCTGCTGCCACTTCTTCTGGCTGCTTTTCAATTTCGGACTCTTGCTGCTGCTCAACTGGAGGTTCAAAAACTACTATTGCTAACTGAGCCTGCTGCTCAGTAGGCTGCTCATCTTTATGCTGCTGGGACTCAACTGACATAGGTTGCTACACAACCGGATTCTCAGGTTCTTTCGCAACAGACATCTCAAGCACTGGATCTTCAGGAACTGGAACATGGGATTCATTAGGGTGTTGAGGGTCTTGAGCAGGAGCTTCTTCTTCTTCTTCTTGCGGCTGCTGCTGAGAGGAAGCTGGCCCTGATGGCCTGGAAGTGCCCTGTTGGCACACAAACCGAAGCATAAGATCCTTGCTCTGCTTAACCTCATTAGCCAAACTATCGAACTTCACATCAATTAATTCCACTTGAATCTGAAGAACAGATAAGTTCTCATGCTGATTTCTAACAAGCTCTAAGAGGGTGCTAAGGCTATTACTACTCTCCCCTGAGACCTTGGTCGGGTCTCAAACTGAGAAGGGGAGAAGGAAGGCTCTCTTTCCTCAAACGTATGCTCCATGGGAGAGATTGGAACATCGTCAAAGATAACACCTTTGCCTCTGAGGTCTCTTAAGACTACATTTATTGTATCTGAAGGAGCATCTGACTCTGGAAGAGAAGAGGAAGCAATATTCTCAACTTCTGGCTGAACATCTTGATGAGAAACTTGTTGGGCTTCTTGCTGAACTACTTGCTTAGTTATCTGAACTGGAACCTCATGGATCACTGGTACTGCAGGGGCTTCAATTCTGACATTTGGTGCTGGAACATCTTGTGTGAGTAGAGAAATAAGGGGTTCATCATGGAAAATCTCATGCTCACACTCAGGCACAGAGTCTTTAAACCGTAGATTTTGCTTCTTACCTACCAAGGAGTAGTGACTCCTTCTGAGAGTAAAGATGCCAATTTTCTTTTTTGTGCCAACACATAATTCACCAGATAGATCTACTAAAAATTTCTGGAAAATAACGGTAAGCAGGGATCCATAAGGGATGGATTCCTGCAAATCCTTTGAAGCAATCATCTTTTCCAAAATTACTGCTGGCAGATTCACCTTGTGTCTCTGAACTGCCCAAAACAAGAGGTTCCCATCTCTTGCAGTAATGGAGGAGTGAGTACCTGCTCTAGGGGTGATGATGTTGGTGATTATTAAGTGGATCAATCTCTTCTAAGCAGATAACTCATTGACTTGAAGTCCTCTTTTGCAAAGGGTCCCCAAACTTCCAATAATCCCCAATTTTTGCTTTTCAAGGGGAATAAACTGACTGAGACAATGACCAGAATTTGGGCAATCCAACAATTTTACCAAAAGCTCTTCAGATATGGTAATCTTGGTGCCCTTGACATATCCAACTATAGTATTGCCCGATGACACTTGGAGAGAAGCATAAAAAGATCTAATAGCATTGGCTACAAAGGGCTCGGAAATTTGACAGAGTTTGGTGCAGCCCATGGCATTAAAGGTTTCTTCTACCCAAGAAAGACTGCCATTCAAATGAGAGAACTCTACTGATTTTCTAGAACAGATGGGGATCTTAACCAAGCGCTGGAGTTGGTCAGGGGTTAGCTGAACGGACTCTTGAAACCTAGGAGATGCCATCTAGAAGATAGAAGTAGAAAAAGTTCAGAGAACCACCAGAGGAGAGGAGTATATACACAGAGAAGATGAAAGATCCTACCTTTTTCGTGAAGAGTGGAGTTTGCGGATGGTTCCTGGGAGGTCCTTCACCGGAAAACAGTGAAGGCGCGAAGAGCTGAGAAAGACAGGAGAGTCGAAAAGGGATTTCAAAAGGGTGTCTTCTAAAGGGTGAAGGGGTTTGTTTAAATAAAGGGTGGAAAGAAACTGTCCCTTGATCTCAGGCTGAACGGACGTGATTGAATGATGTGACCGTTAAGTCATGAAGGGACGCGCCTTAATGAGGTGTCAGTTATGGAAGTCTTAATGAGGTGAATTAAGTATTCGACTGCATCAGTCGAATGCAAGGTTTTAACATGAATCGAATGCATCGATTCTTCATGAATCGAATGCATGAGTCGAATGTTTGGGACATAGAAAAATTTTCAGGATGACTTTTCACAGTCAATACATATACACATTATTCAAGCAAGATTTTAATTGGGTAATTTTTAATCAAGGTTGCACATACCTATTTCTCTTCTATTAGATGTAAATCTATCTTCAGGTAGAGGTTTTGTGAAAATATCTGCAAGTTGATTTTCTGTAGAAACAAATTCAAGAGAAATATTTCCATTACTTACATGATCCCTGATGAAGTGATGTCTAACCTCAATATGCTTTGTTCTTGAGTGCTGGATTGGGTTCTTGGTCAAATTGATTGCACTTGTGTTATCACAAAGCATTGGAATTTCTTGGAGCTGATGACCATAGTCTTCCAATTGATGCATGATCCATAGGAGTTGAGTACAGCAGCTTCCGGCTGCAATGTATTCAACTTCTGTGGTGGATAAAGCTACTGAGTTCTGCTTTCTGGAAGACCAAGATATTAAATACCCTGCAAGAATTTGACAAGTGCCACTGGTGCTTTTTCTATCTAATTTGCATCCAGCATAGTTAGCATCACTATATCCAATTAATTTAAATTCTGAACATCTAGGATACCATAGACCTAAATTACTGGTATTTATAAGATATGTAAAGATTCTTTTAACTGCATTAACGTGAGATTCTTTTGGATCATCTTGGAATCTTACACATAAATAAACAATGAACATTATATATGGTCTATTTGCATTAAGATAGAGCAATGATCCTATCATTCCTCTATAGATCTTTTGATCTACCTTTTTACCAAGGGGATCACTATCTAACTTAATTCCTGAGGTCATGGGTGTTCTTAAAGGCTTACATTTGTCAAAACCATATTTAGTGAGTAAATCTGAGATGTATTTGGTTTGAGAAATGTGAGTCCCTTCCTTGGTCTGCTTGATTTGCAAGCCAAGAAAATAATTTAGTTCACCCATCATACTCATTTCAAATTCATTTTGCATCAAATTTTCAAAGAATTTGCAGAGTGATTCATTAGTAGAACCAAAAATAATATCATCAACATAAATTTGTACAATTAGGATTCCATCTAAAAATTTATTTATAAATAAAGTACTATCTACTTTTCCTCTTATAAAATCATGTGACATAAGATAAGCACTTAGTCTTTCATACCAAGCTCTTGGAGCTGGTTTCAAGCCATATAGTGCTTTCTTTAAATGGAAAACATGATCAGGATGCTTAGTGTCTTCAAATCCAGGAGGTTGCTCAACATATACTTCTTCTTTAATAAAACCATTTAGAAAAGCACTTTTAACATCCATCTGAAATAGATTAATATTAAGTGAGCAAGCATATGCTAATAAGATTCTAATTACCTCTAATCTAGCCACTGGAGCATAGGTTTCATCAAAATCTATGCCTTCCACTTGGGAGTATCCTTGAGCTACCAGTCTGGCTTTGCTCCTAGTGATCACCCCTGATTCATCCATTTTGTTTTTGAAAACCCATCTGGTTCCAATAACTGGATGATCAGTAGGTCAAGGTACAAGGGTCCAACCTTCACTGTGTTGGAACTGATTGAGTTCCTCCTGCATAGCAAGGATCCAAGACTCATCACTCAGTGCATCATTGATTGTCTTAGGCTCAATTTGTGAAACTAAGGCAGAGAAATCACAAGGAATTTGCATACCTCTTGTTCTTACCCTATCTTGGAGATTACCTATTATGTTTTCTCTAGGATGGTCCTAGTGGTACCTCAATTCTCTAGGTAGCCCTTCTTGTGGTTCTTCTTGTTGTTGAAGATCTTCTAATGGAGGATCTTCCACTTCTTCATCTTTTTCTTCTTCAAGAGAAGTCTTTTCAAGATTCCTGCAGAGATCATCAACACATTCTTCTTCTTCTTCTATCCTTTTGATAGAAGGGTTAGCTTCATCAAATAGTATATGAACTGATTGTTCTATGGTTAATGTTCTTCTATTGAACACTTTATAACCTCTAGGTTTTGAAATATATCCTAACAGAAAACCTTCATCACTTTTAGCATCTAATTTTCCTAAATTATCTTTACCATTATTTAAGATAAAATACTTACAGCCAAAAGGTCGGAGATGACTGATATTGGGCTTTTTATCCTTGTACAATTCATTTGGTGTCTTCTTCAGAACGGGTCTGATCATGCATTGATTGATGAAGTAGCATGTTGTATTTACTGCCTCTGCCCAGAAGTACTTTGGTAGATTATACTCATTCAGCATTGTTCTGGCCATATCCAGCAATGTTCTATTCTTTCTTTCTGCTACTCCATTCTGCTGAGGTGTTCTTGGAGCTGAGAAGTTGTGTTCAATTCCATTTCTTCACAGTACTCCAGGAAATCTTCATTTTTGAATTCACCACCATGATCAGATCTGATACTGGTAATCTGAAAATTTTGATTTTTCTGAACTATCTTGCTGAATTTCAGAAAACCTTGAAATGCTTCATATTTGGCTTCTAGAAAAGACACCCAAGTATACCTTGAGTAGTCATCAACTAATACATAGCCATAGATCTTTCCTCCAAGACTGATTGTCCTCATAGGTCCAAATAAATCCATATGAATCAATTCTAAGGGCTTAGAAGTTGTAACAATTGTTTTGGACTGAAATGAGGTCTTGGTCTATTTTCCTTTTGCATAGGCTTAGCAAATTCCAGACTTCTTCATTTTTATCTTGGGAAGACCTTCAACCAGTTCATGCTTTATTAATTTCTTTATCACTGAAGTGCTTGCATGACCAAGTTTTCTATTCCACAAATCAAACTCTTCACTTTTGGTAGTAGCCAAACATAAGTTTACTTCTTTTAATTCTGCTAGTTGCAATGTATACAAATTCTTCACTCTTTGTGCTTCAAAAACTGTCTTGTTATCCTTTAGAATTATACACTTATCATTCTGAAAATTTACTAAATGCCCTTTATCACATAGCTGACTAATACTTATCAGATTGTGCTTGAGACCTTCTACATACATGACATCTTCAATTAAGTCTTTTTCTTTAGTACCAATTGTACCACTTCCTAGAACTTTTCCTTTTCCATTATCACCATAAGTAACTTGACAAGATTCTTCTTTAAAACTTGTGAATAGCTTCTTATCTCCTATCATGTGCCTTGAGCATCCACTATCTAAATACCATTTGGATGCCCTCAGCCGACCCTGCAAACAAAGCTAAACTGTAACTTTTGGTACCCAAATTTTCTTGGGTTTTTGATAGTTAGTTTTAGGAATCCATCTCAAGTGTCTAGTAGTGCATGTGCTAACAGTGTGTCCTAGTTGGTTAGACTGAGTGCAGCACAAATCAAAATTATTTTTCTTGTGTGTATTGTTCCTGAATTTCTGTTTTTGTTTTTAGACATGCTGATTTACCTTTTTGGTATTTTTTATGTCTTCTTCTGCTACAAATTTGGGAGTTGGATAGACTTTTGGATGAATGATGTGTTCCTCATTTTGTAGGGGTGTGTATCCTACTACATATTTCTTTTTCCCTTTTCTAGCACCTTTGAGATTTACAAATAAAGAGGTTTTGCATGTAGAAATATTTTCCAAGGTAGCTCTTAGATAACTATTTTTCTCTTGCAATTTTTCTTCATTCTTAAGTTCTTTCAAGTTTGATTATAATTCTAATATTTTACTATTTTTATTTTTTAAATCTTCACACAACAATTCATTAGCTCTTTTGGTATCATTCAAACTTTTGCTTAACCTTTCTGTTTCATTTTTAAGAAAGGTGTTAGTTTTTTCTTGGTTCAGTAGATTTAGCTTAACTACTTTTATTTGTTTTACTACTATCTTATATTTTTCATAAAGTTCATTAAAAACATCTTCAAGGCTATCAGAATCGTATTCAGAACATGAAGTAAAGGAGGTTTCTGAGTTTACCTATTCTAGTCCTGCCATGAGGGCTAGATTAGCCTTTTCTTCTTCTTCGAATTCTGAGCTGGAGGAGTCTGAGCTAGTAGCATCTTCATTGTCCCAAGTTGCTGCCATAGCCTTCTTTTTGAACATTCTAAATTTCTTTTATTTGCCCTTCTTCTTATCTGATTTTTCTGCTTGATCCTTCTTCTTGAGTCTAGGACATTCAGACTTGTAATGTCCTGGCTGATTGCACTCATAGCAAGTAGGTTCCTTCTTCTTATCTTTCTTGAAGAATTTCCTTGAGCCAAACTTTTTCTTCTTGGCCAAAATTCTCTGTAATTTTCTTGAGAGCATAGCCTCATCATCACTGTCATGTGATTTTTCTTTGGAATCTTCAGATGAAGAAGAATCTGCAATATTTAAAGCATTTGAAATTTTCTTTTTTGAAGAGCTTTCAGAAAAACTTTCCATGTTTATTTCATGTGCCATGAGGGATCCTATTAACTTGTCAATAGATAATTGCGTTAAATCATGGGCTTCCTCTATTGCTGTAACTTTAGGAGTCCAGACATTTGTTAGAGATCTTTTGATTTTTCTTACTGTTTCTTCATTAGTTGGGACTTTCCCTAAAGCACTTAATCCTACAATTATATATGAAAATCTATTGTACATTTGAGTTATATTTTCATTTGGGAGAATTTTAAACTGTTCATAGTGAAATACAAGTATGTCTATTCTTTTGCTTAACATGGCCAGCGGAAGGGTTGTGAGTTCCACCTAACTACCAACACCAAGTGCGCATGTTGTGCAACTGTTAATATCGCCTGGTTACTCGACGCGTTACGTGCATTGTCCACTAGCTCTCATCTATACTCTACACGCTCATCTATTCACGTTCACTCTATTATCTCGTCTATTCATCTACTGCTCTCATCTACTTCTTGGTACTCTATATTGGCCATTGACTGATTGTCTAAAGATAATCAATATAACCAATGCCTGGCAATATATAAAGGGCCCGATCTGGTCCTGGGATGTGCGCCCGAAAGTGCTAGTTCCCATGGGAGTTAAATGATCAGAGTGTTTGGCATTACACTCAAGTGCTATCTATCTTGAATATCTAAATGACAATCAAAAGTGCTATATTCTCGCGTTGTCCATTGACAACAAAGTGCTATGCTATACTCGTTGTGCTATCTGTACTATGGTCATCTCGCTATACTTGACATTGTGCTATCTTGCTACTATTGTGCTATTCCCAACACTTGTGCTATTTTTAAGTCCTACTGGGCGATGTTCACACCTATGTTATTTGTCGTTGTGTTCTCTGGTGAGACCGAGGAGGAACCATACACTCAAGAGGACGGGAACGACCTAGAGTGATGTCATGAGTACCCTAGCGTCCAATTTCTATGTTTAGCGTAGTAGTAGTTAGGTTTGAGGTTTAGTCTTTTGCTCTATTTCAATGTAATCGGGCCCTATAGATTGACTATGATATTAGTGGTTGTAACTAGGCATTGAAAAGTATTAATAAAATGAATTTGCTTTATCATTATTCATTTTGAAATGGTTTGATGTCTAGTATTCGCTCTATACCCTTTTCTTGCAACTGCCTCGCGTTCCGATATTCCGCGTTGGGGCGTGACAATTTTGTAGTATCAGATCCTAGGTTATTCTTAGTACAAGATGATCTAGGTTAACCTACCTCGACTAGAGTCAATTATCCTACCTAAGTGAGTTGTGGTTAGAGCCAAGGGTAACTAGCAAAAATAAACTCACACACGCACGAATTAAATTTCACATCAGCATCATAATAGTAAGTTATTTTGTAGGAACTAAGCAATCAAGATGACTGCTGAACATGCTTAAATGAGGGACATGCAACAAACCATCCAAGAACTGACACGCGCCATTTTGCAAGCCACTCAAGGAGGTGACAATCGTGGTGCAGGCGACCTGCATCGCAACTTCAGAAGTCTGAACCCACCTAGGTTTATCAGATCCACGGATCTGGATGAAGCTGAGCACTGGCTCCAAGAGATGGAAGGAATTTTCCGTGTCATGCAATGTGTAGTGGGGGACAAGCTGCTACTTCCCATGTTCCAACAGGAGAAGGACGCCCGCGCCTGGTGGGAGTCAGTGGAAGGTACTAGAGAGAATGGGGAAGGTACTAGAGAGAATGGGCCATTCACTTGGAACGAGTTTAAAGAAGCATTTAACTCCAAATACTTTTCCAAGCGTGTTCAAGAAAGGAAGGCTGCGGAATTCGCTGCTCTTAAACAGCGGAGCTTGACTGTGGCCAAATATGAAGCCCAGTTCTCTAGACTGGCACGCTATGCTTTACATCTGGTGAACACTGATAGGATGAAGGCTAAGCGCTTTCTAAACGGCCTTAAGCCCCACTACATCACTCAACTCGCACCTTTCAACATCTCGACCTATGCCGAGATGGTGAAGAGGGCTCAACTGCTAGAAGATGCTACGAACTTCATCGACCGTATCAAAGGGAAGTTCGTCAAGAAGGAAGTGACCTCGGGTCAGTCATCTGCTAAGCCTACCAACGGCAAGAAGCGTCCCTTCAACATCACAGAGGGATCTAGCCAAGAAAGGAAACCCAAGGTTTTCGTACCCAACCCTCCAACAAAGAGCCACTGCAAACACTGTGACAAGCCTAGTCACATGGCTGATGAATGCTGGAGGAAAGCCGGCGCATGTCTGCGCTGCGGAAGTCGCGAGCACTGTATCCCCGAGTGCTCGCTACTGAAAGAGAATGAAAGGCGCCCTAATGCGCCTAAGAAACAGGGCTGACTGCAAGCCCTGCATGATGAGGAACCTGCTATGAAGGGTGGTGTGGTATAAGGTACCCTTCATTTTTTCTCATTATCAACATTCGTTTTATTTGGTACTGGAGCCACTCATTCATTTATATCTCAAAACTTTGCTGATACTGTGAATGCTAACCCTATATCCATGGGTTGTGAGTTCTCTATCACAACGCCACTAGGGGAAAAGGAGAAATTAAACAAATACTTTGCCTCTACCTATGTAATGATCGGAAACCATAACCTAAAGGCCGACCTGGTGTGTATGCCCATGGAAGGCTATGATGTAATTTTGGGAGCCAACTGGTTGTCTGCATATAGGGCATGTGTTGACTGTAAGAAAGGGAAGGTTACCTTTAGTGACTTTCCTAAGTTGGCATTCTCTGGGATTAGACATAAGAGACGAATGTCTCTAGTCTCCGCCATAAAAGTCCACAACATGATGAGGAAAGGTTGTATTGCTTTCCTAGCAGCCGTAGTAGTGGAAAAGAAGGGTTCCAAGATAGAAGACATACATATAGTACAGGACTACCCAGATGTATTCCCTGAAGACCTGCCAGTAATTCCCCCTGAACAAGATGTCAACTTCTCCATTGAGCTGATTCCTGGAGCCGCACTAGTATCGCGTCAACCGTACCGGATGTCACCTGCCGAGCTGAAGGAATTGAAGGTGCAACTGATGGAGCTACTAGAAAAGGGGTTCATCAGACCAAGTACTTCCCCATGGGGAGCACCTGTGCTATTCGAAAAGAAGAAAGATGGATCGATGAGGTTGTGCATTGACTATCGACAACTCAATCAAATCCCCATCAAGAACAGGTACCCTTTGCCCAGAGTCGACTAACTGTTCGATCAAATATCGGGAGCTCAATATTTCTCCAAGATCGATCTTCAATCTGGCTACCACTAAATGAGGATCAAGTAGGACGATATCTTCAAGACGGCTTTCAGGAGCAGGTATGGACATTATGAATTCGTCGTTATGCCTTTTGGGCTAACCAATGCTCCTGCAGCCTTTTTGCAACTCATGAAGAGCATATATCGGCCATACCTCGACAAGTTCGTGGTCGTCTTTATCGAAGACATCCTCATATACTCCAAGACCAAGGAAGAGCATGAAGAACACCTGAAGACAACACTACAAGTTTTGCGAAGCAACAAGCTATACGCAAAGCTTAGCAAGTGTGAATTCTGGCTCGAAGAAGTATCCTTCTTGGGCCATGTCATCACAAAGGACGACATCTCTGTTAATCCCTCCAAAGTCGAAGCGGTACTCAACTGGGAGAGACCAACCAACGTCACCGAAATCAGAAGTTTCCTACGACTGGCTAGCTCTTATAGGCGGTTCATCAAGGACTTCTCAAAGATTGCCGTTCCTCTCACGCGTCTGACATGAAAGGAGAATCCATACTCCTGGAGTAAAGAGTGTGAGAAAAGTTTCCAAACCCTCAAAGACTGTCTTACCTCAGCACCTGTTCTCGCTCTGCCAATAGAGGGATAAGGTTTCTCTGTCGACACCGATGCCTCAGGAATCGGGCTAGGATGTGTACTCATGCAAAAGGAGAAGGTCATCGCATATTCTTCAAGACAACTGAAGACACATGAAGTCAACTACCCTGTACATGATTCGAGCTGGCTGCCGTGGTCTTCGCCTTGATGATTTGGAGACACTATCTATATGGCGAGGAATTCATTATCTACTCCGACTATAAAAGTCTGAAGTATTTATTCTCTCAGAAGGAACTCAACATGAGACAAAGGAGATGGATGGAATACTTGAAAGATTTTGACTTCCACATCCAATACCAACCAGGCAAGGGAAATGCCGTGGCTGATGCTTTTAGTAGGAAGGTGATGGCATTTGTCTCAAGTCTAGTCCTTGGCGAGATGCAACTACTAGAACAATTCGCAAAGTTAGACTTAAGTATCGAACATAGAGATGATCGAGTCTTGGTTGCCAATATCAAGATTCAATCTGATCTGCCAGAGGAGATCAAAGCTCAACAAGATGATGATCCATTCTTAGTTCGCGTCAAAGAAACTCTAACTGAAAGACCAGACTTTGCAATGACTGAAGACAGAAGGCTTGTCTTTCAAGGAAGGACATGTGTTCCCGACAATGAAGAACTAAAGAGAAGACTAATGGATGAAGGGCACAAGACAAGGTATACTATTCATCCAGGCGGTACCAAAATGTATCAAGATATGAAAAGAACGTTTTGGTGGCCGAACATGAAAAGAGAGGTAGCTGAATATGCCGCTCACCGCCTTACTTGCCAACAAGTAAAAGCGGAACACCTACCCCCTGCTGGTGTACTCAGATCGCTTGATATTCCAGAATGGAAATGGGAAAGTATCGACATGGACTTCATCATGGGTTTACCCAAGACTCATGGTGGACTCCACGCCATATGGGACATTGTGGACCGACTAACCAAATCCGCCCACTTTCTGCCTATAAAGAGTAAATGGTCAGTAGAGGTACTAGCTGCCTTATACGTCAAGGAGATTGTAAGACTACATGGCATTCCATCATCTATTATTTCGAATTGAGATCTGAGTTTCACATCTCATTTTTGGAAATGACTGCAAGGTACACTGGGTACTAAACTTAACTTTAGTACCGCATTCCATCCACAAATCGATGGGCAAACTGAAAGAACCAACCAAATAGTGGAAGACATGTTGAGGGCATGCACTATAGATTTTCAAGGTTATTGGAATGAGCACCTACCTCTTATTGAGTTCGCCTATAACAACAGTTACCAGGCGAGTATCAAGATGGCACCATTCGAAGCACTCTACGGAAGGAATTGCATATCCCCTGCATGCTGGAATGAGGTTGGAGAACAGCAATGGCTAGGCCCAGACATGGTGCAACGGACAACGAAGGACATTCAGGTAATCAGAGATCGGTTCAAGATTGCCCAATCCAGATAGAAGAGCTACGCCGACAAAAGAAGGCGAGATCTGGAATTTCAAGTGGTGATCATGTTTCCTAAAAGTGTTACCTACTCGTGGCATCCAAAGATTCGGTTGTGAAGGGAAAGCTCAGCCCTAGATTCATTGGTCCTTTTGAAGTACTCGAAAGGGTGGTGAGGTTGCATACCGCTGGCATTGCCACCGGATTTGTCATGTGTACACAATGTGTTCCATGATTCCATGCTTAGGAATATGTGTACGACCCCGGCGCACATCATTCGCCAGGAGAAGTTGATATTGAACAAAGATGTGACGTACGAAGAGAAGCCAGTCAAGATACTGGAACGGAAGATACAACAACTCAGAAACTGGCCCATCCATGTGGTTAAAGTCCTATGGAATAACCGCAGAGTGGAAGAAGCCACATGGGAACCAGAAGGAATTATCAAACGCAACTACCCCGATCTTTTCGGTAAGACACTTCCTCCCTTATGATCAGATGAATTTGGAGACCAAATTCTTTTTAAGAGGGGAGGATGTAGCAACCTAGATTTAAAAAATAATAATAATAATAAAGAAAGAACATAATAAAAAATAAAGCAATTAGAAATCAAAGAAAAGGAATTAATAAATCGATCAAATGAAAATAAGTAATGGGCTTTATTAAATGAACCCATTAGAAATTAGTGGGCTAAAATAGAGATTTTTAAAAGGGGAATAATAGAGAAGTACCCAAATTCGTAACTAAATTATTACTAAAAGAAAAGAGGTATTTAATGCATTAAAATAGAAGTTTGAGTTAGATTGGGATTCCTAAACCTATCGTAATGGGTTGGCCACGAAATCCTCTCTCTACCAACCCAAATAGGAGATCTCTTGCTTAAAAGGGGGAGAGGAAAAAGAAAATTTAGAATTTAATAGAAATTAGACTTAAACTAGGAAGGGATAGGGAGAAGCTTAAATACTTCTCTTACCCTCATGGCCGGCCCTAACTCATGCCAAGAGGTTCCTGGACCAGGAGGAGAGGCCAAGAGGAGGAGATTCGTGAAGAGGAAGATCTCTCAAGTTCTTCCTCGAGTTCTTCAGTCTTAACTCTAGAAGAGGAAAATGATCAATGGTAGGCATTCCACAAGCATAAACCATGGAACTTTTTCTATAGGATGTCTCGTCTATCAGGGACAAAAGCCCTTTTGTTTCAAAATTTTTCATCAAGCATATCTTTCGTTCTTGATTTTTTCATGTTCTGCAACTTACATGACCCCGAACCCTCTTCTAATTATTGATCTCCTTGTATACTCAACCCCATGCCACGCGATTTTACTGTAGGAACTGATGTATGTTAGGTATCTTTGCCCCTAAAAGCTCTAAATTTGATTCATCCTATCTTGCGAATTAATCATTGATGTCAACTATGTACTATTTTATGTTCATCATGAATACCCGTGTTTAAACATGTCTAAACCCTGGATTTTTCCATTTCCTATTATTGTAAGTACCCATGCATGTCTAGGTCGTTTTGCAACTGGTTTCATGATTTTTTTGACTATACAATTAGTTGCTATTTTCTGAATCACCATGTGTCAATAGGGTAATGTTCTGGACCGCAATCCAATGAAAAGTCCTTTCCCTGTCGGACACGGGCGCAGACCCTGTGAACGCGACGGCCCGATAGGCCACATTCACAAGGGTTGTTGAGACAGTGCCTCTGTCGCGATCTGATTGCGACATGGCATGTCGCGCGATCTTCTACCCGACCAGACTAAGCATGTCGCGACCTGTATAAGCACCCGTCGCGATCTCAGTTGACCACGTCGCGACCCTCATCAGGGTACGTCGCGATCTGGGTTCTTTTTGCATAAAACCCCCTTTCTCAGCAATGCTTGATTATCTACAGTGTTTGTACTCTTGTTTAACAGTCATACATACAAAAACTAACACTTGTTATAAATTAAACATTTATGTATGATTAAATACATGCACATGATCTTTTTGTCTACAATTTCATGACACTTACACACACTTTGAACCATCCAATTATGGCATAATTTGGCATGAAACTATTTCAAAATACATCTGGTAATTTATGTAATTAAATTACCTTATACTTGTCTATTGTTTCTCGCGATGTTTTGGGAAGACCGATATCGACGCTCCACTGTTCTAGAACTCCTCTAGAACGTCGAGGACTTGTTTCTATATACACTCTCTCTTGACTTGGACGAACTCTCCATCGGATACTCCATTTGCGGGACTAGTAAGTCTTTGTTCAAGGCCTCCGTAAGTCTTCTCTGTCCATGGATTCCCACATGGTCGATGAGCCGGTGTACCCTAACACCTATGATACCCTTTAGGGATCTATATGATCCAAATGGCTATTAGAAGATCACTTTCATCTTGAATCACACAAGACCTCTAGACTTGTGCTTAACATGGCCAGCGGAAGGGTTGTGAGTTCCGCCTGACTGCCAACACCGAGTGCACGTGTTGTGCAATTGTTGCTATCGCCTGGTTACTCGATGCGTTACGTGCAATGTCCACTAGCTCTCATCTATACTCTACTCGCTCTTCTATTCACATTCACTCTACTGTCTCGTCTATTCATCTAGTGCTCTCATCTACTTCTTGGTACTCTATATTGGCCATTGACTAATTGTCTAAAGATAAACAATATAACCAATGCCTGGCAATATATAAAGGGCCCAATCTGGTCCTGGGATGTGCGCCCGAATGTGCTAGTGCCCATGGTAGTTAAATGATCAGAGTCTTTGGCATTACACTCAAGTGCTATCTATCTTGACTATCTAAATGACAATCAAAAGTTCTATATTCTTGCGTTGTCCATTGACAACAAAGTGCTATGCTATACTCGTTGTGCTATCTGTACTATGGCCATCTCGCTATATTTGACATTGTGCTATCTTGCTATTATTGTGCTATTCCCGACACTTGTGCTATTTTTGGAAAGTCTATAAAGTCTTGCTATTTCGTTTCACGTACTGTCCTGCTATATTTTTACTTGACTCTCTCTCCCATTCTATCATAGTTACTCTGCCTTTAATGCATTAATTACTTAAAGCCTACTTGAGCCTAAGATTTAAGTCCTACTGGACGATGTTCGCTTACCCTTTGTTATTTGTCATTGTGTTCTTAGGTGAGACCGAGGAGGAACCATACACTCAAGAGGATGGGAACAACCTGGAGTGATGTCATGAGTACCCTAGCGTCCTATTGCTATGTTTAGCGTAGTAGTAGTTAGGTTTGAAGTTTAGTCTTTTGCTCTATTTCAATGTAATCGGGCCCTATAGATTGTCTGATATTAGTGGTTGTAACTAGGCATTGAAAAGTATTAATGAAATGAATTTTCTTGATCATTATTCATTTTGAAATGGTTTGATGTCTAGTATTCACTCTATAGCCTTTTCTTGCAACTGCCTCGCGTTCCGATATTCCGCGTCGGGGGCGTGACAAGTCACCTCTCGTTCCCTCCTCCACCCTCCTACTCCTCCATCATGTATAACCATCATTCCAGAAGGTGCTCAACTTGAAGACCCTAAGATCCAGGGTATCAAGGATGAATTTGAAGAAGCCATTCTTCAATCTGTTCCGGACGTTGGCACCCATATTCATAGGAATGGCTCTTCCAGCCATGCTCCTAAAAAGAGGAAACTTTCTTCCAATCCTTCTATTTCCTCTGGAACTTTGCTATCCACCTCTTTAGTTCTCCCTTACAGTTGTCACTAAAATAAAACTTCTGTATAGGGAATATCTTGTAAAAACCACCTTTGCCACCATTCTGGATCTTCCCACTCTCCATCTCACTAATCACTTGAATACCATTCTTCCTTATACCTCTCTCTCTAAATCTGAACAAACCAAAATCTTTTCCATGGATGAAGCCAAGACTAAAGAGCAGTGGGCTCGGGGATAGAGATCTCTTTATAGCCAGTTCCTTCGAGCTAAATCAACCAGGTTTCCACCCAGGGATCATCCGTTGTCTCTCTCTGAGTGGTTCCAAATCCTTCACAATGATACTTGGGGGCCTTTTATTCAAAAAGAAATCAAATTTGTCAAGCAATATCAGATGTACAGCAACTACTGCTACCTGAATTAAAGTCCAGCTTGGCCAATTCCAGCAAGCTGTTGCTGCTCTTGGTTCCGATGATGTTCACACCGAATCCATTATGGTTGATTTTGCAAAATTGAAGATTCCAGATGTTGTCTTCTTTCCGCCTCTCCATTCTCTCATCATGGAATCTACAGTAGGCTCCTTGATCTTTGAAAGGGCTACTCAGGTAATGGCCAGAATTTCAGCTAAAAAGGGCCTCTCCCTTTCATTTCATAGATTTGTTTTCAGAGAGTACCATCAGGGCTACATCAAGTCAGATATTCTTGCCCCATTTGGCTGAATGTGAGCGCCTCTCTCCATCCGAATGGGAAAAGGCTTATCCCCTTTCTACTGAGTAGCTTAAGGCTCTAAATGCCTCTCAGGCCAAATCCAATCAGCCTTTGCTGACTGTTGGATAGTTCCTTGACTCCAATTCTCTTCACCTTATTCAAACTTCTTATGATTTATGGACTGAAAGATACAAGGTCTTTTTGGCTATGAAGAAAGATCTCCTACAGCATCAGATCCACTATCCTTTAAAGATTGATTACTTTCTTCAGCTTGCCAGCTTCGATTCATTCAGTACCTACAAACTTTCACTTGGCACCGATGTATATGGCACTTTTCTGGGTACTCAGCAGTGGCTTCATATTCAAAAATGTTACCTGACATGGGACCCTCTTACTCCATATCTTCTGGGGCTTTTTAGGTTTATTCTGAGGAGCAGGAATGCCAGGCCTTACCAATTATACAACAGCACGCCTCTCTCTTGTCTCCTGCTTTCTACATATCTGTAACCCCTCAAGATAAATAAAATTGTTCTTTGACCCCCTCATCTTTTCTCTTCATGTCTTTGTCTCCTTGCGTTATCCTTTTTCTTAATAACAAAAAGGGGGAGAAATATCACACTTCTGAATTACATAAAAATAAAAATAAATTCCTTTTATTTTTATCAGCAAAGTTACGTAGGTTTTCTCTCAGAAGCATCTATATCCTTGTTATGTTTTGTCATCACCAAAAAGGGGGAGATTGATGATTAGATCATCCCCATATAATTTCATGAATTATATATCTATTTTTGTGATTAACAAAATCCTAACAATTAGTATCTAACAAATTTTTATGAAGCTTAGTCACAGGAAATCAACCAGGCAAAATCAAGCAAAGACTTGTAAGTAAATCCTTACACTGTTGTTTTTAATATTTAAAGCATGAAATTTCTCTAAGTATACATCAACTCGCTTCGAAGCGTAACGATTTCATAAGTCATTGCAAAAAATAACTATTTCATACATTATCATTTTGGGTTTATATCGATTTCGATCTTAGAACGATTCGCTAAGTGGTCGCATCGATTTTGATCTCAGAACGACTCGTTGAGTGATCGCATCGATTTTGATCTCAGAACGATTCGTTGAGTGATCGCATCGATTTTCGATCTAAGAACGATTCGTTAGGTATCGCATCGATTTCAATCTCAAAATGATTCGTTAAGTAATTGCATCGATTTCGATCTCAAAACGATTCGCTAAGTGGTCGCATCGATTTCGATCTCAGAATGATTCGTTGAGTGATCGCATCGATTTCGATCTCAGAATGATTCGTTAAGTGATTGCATCGATTTTGATCTCAGAACAATTTGTTAAGTAATCACATCAATTTCGATCTCAGAACGATTCGCTAAGTGGCCGCATCAATTTTGATCTCTTAACGATTTGGTTACACACAACGATTCGATAAGTGAGTATAAGGATTTCAATCTCACAATGATTTTGTAAGTGAGCATAACGATTTGCTCTCATAACGATTCGATAAGTGAGTATAACGATTTCAATCTCACATAGACCTCGTAAGTGAACATAACGATTTGCTCTCATAACGATTCGATAAGTTTCACATCGATTTGGTATTTACATCGATTCGACAAGTTACAACGACTTGGTCAATATATCGATTTGTTCACAATGACTTGCTCATAACACTTTGCTTACACTGTCATAATGATTTTATTATGAGTATATAACGATTTGTGTGTATATCGATTTGGTTATGAACGTGTAACGATTCACATGAACAATGACTCATTCACACAACCATTCTATAAATCATGTTCATATCAATTTCATGAGCCATAATGATTTGATATTCAAACTTATTTTTGATCACTTTTGAAAGCCAAAGTCTCCATGCACATTATCTGGGAAATTTGAAAAATCAGATGTAAAATGAAATTTGAACAGGCTGCATGTTCCACCATTGTGCTCCGTCAGAACATTCATAACCTTGTTAATGTTGCTTTGGACAATTTCACCTTCAAGGACTTTGCTATTCCTCAGCAAATGGATATGATTATGGAGTTTTGGTTTTTTCCTTTCAGCCCCCTGTTAAGAATGTTAAAATGGTAAGATGGATTCCTCCTTCACATGGTCTCCTTCTGAATGTTGATGGCGCCTCTAAGGCAACCCTGGACCCTTGTGGGGGTGGTGGTATAGTTCGGAATGCTGCTGGAACCATATTTTTTTCCCTTCTCACACTTCTATGGCGTTGGGACAAGTTTGCATGCTGAAGTTCGTGCTATATGTGATGGCGTGGAAATGGCCTTGGAGAAAGGTTTTATTTAACTCAGATTTCCACAGATTCACTGGTGGTAGTTAACCTCTACGGTCTGGGATTCCTCCCTCCTTGCAGTGCTGTAGAAGGTGGCGGACTGTGCATGATTTTGCCTTGTAATGGGTTTTTACCTCTTCCTCTCAACTCCCCAAAGCTTGTTTTCCTGCTCTTATTGGAGATCGTTGGGCCTTGTAAGTTTTAGAGTGGGTTAACTCTTGTTGGGTCATCAGGGGTATGCCCCGTAGTTCTTGTACTACTCATTTCTCATATATAAAAAATTCGTTGTGTAGCAGTGTAAGTCTCCATGCACCAATATCCATGCATTTAATGTGTCTGTACACTCCCTGCACAAATATGCTGAGTATCTTCTACTCTAAGTTCTATGAAAAAACACTTTATGGTGTAGACAGAAATGATATTTCCACTTTACATATGTCTTATTGCTTGGTTTCTAACGTAAATGACAAGCCAAGAGACAGTCTAGCTGTCCATCTATTTGGTACTTAATCAATGCAGGATTGACAGTACTACTACAACCATTGAACAAAGAAGAAACTACAGAATATCTGGAAGATCCTTCTCTTGCGGCATGGATCAGAAAGCATTAAATGACTGGAAGCACTACAGTACCATGCCTAATGTCCATCCAACCTTGAGAAAACGGATACTTTTCAAAAGAAGATATATTTAAGACTAAGACTTCGGAAGAAAAAGACATACACAAGCCACATACACGAAAGAAACAGTTGAGAGTGCTGCAATTCAATCCTTCATAGAAGTTTAGTAGAAGAGCGATTGTCACTCCAATTTTCGTGTAGCTCTTGCTCTCCTCATTCCTATTAATCCTTTGAGATCCTTGAGTTCTAAGAGTTTTCTTGATTTTAAATCTTTTACTCTTAGTCTCTTCCTCAGATCTGGTATCTATTGTAAACCAGGTCTAGGGGTGCCTTGCCTGTATTTTACACATTCCTGTGTAGTTCCTCTTCTGGTATGAAGAGAAGGCCTGTTGGTTACAGGTGGTAGCTTACCCTTCGTGTGAAGGAAGACCTGGGTTCCAGGGTGTTGTATTCCTCTTCGGGTTGTGAAGAGATGGCCAGCTGCGGCTGGATGTGTAAGTGTTCTTGAGTGGGACTGTACTCTTGGGTAGTAAAATCCTGAGTTGTTGCTCGGGGGCTGGACGTAGGACTCTTGTGGAAAGGAGATCTGAACCAGGATAAAATCCTTGGTAGTGTGATTGCTTTATGTGGATGCTATTATTTTCTTTACTAACACTAAAACAAGCGTAGTGTTTTTGTATAAACATTTTGTTGACAGGTTTAGGTATTCAACTTTTTAGAATCCCATTCACCCCCTTCTGGGCTTGCTAGCTGGGGAAACATGGTCAGATCTTTTGTATCATATATATCATAAAAGACATTGCAATCATGTTTCACCTTTCTACTTCTCATTGTCTTCATCACCATAGATCTTTCCAAAAAAATATCTCACCATGAACATCTTAATCATGGATCCAAATAGTGGCAACTACGAGAAGTGTGTTTGTTTCTTTCCAATATTCGTTTAAATTTCAGAAGCATTCGTGAAGCCATCAACGAGATAAATGAGTCCTCATAAAAACACCATTGCTTCAAAGACACATGAATATACAATATCACAAAAAAAATAGACTAGAAGTTGGATAGTTGGAACCGAGAGAGTCTCTCTGCACTTTATAAAAATACTCAAACACTCATAACACAGCTTAATCTTCTTTTCATTCATTGATTGAAGCAGCGCATAAGGATAAGATGGATCATACAACTGTAAGCATGAAAAAAACCGTTTCAAATTCAAGAGCACTCTCTAACATTAGATATGTAAATTCCATCTCGTGGACACATGTAAAATGAGAAACTTCTTAAGACCCACTTCAAATCATGCAACTTTCTTGAAATTCTTTGTTCTTTGATGAGAAAACTTCACATATTTTACCTTTCACGTACATTGAAAACGACTTCCTCAACTTCTTTAAAGCCATCTTGAATAATTAAATTTAAGATGTGAGCACTACATCGCAAATGAAACCATGATCCATGAAGAGGCAAAAATGTGTAAAATTTGGATCATTGAAAACATCTTAAATGCTTTGTTGTAGTACTGGAGTTATCTAACACATTTGGGAACAATTTCTTATAGATATTCTGTTGGCCCACAGATGGCAATCTAAAAGACTGAAAGAAAATTCACCACTTGAAAAACTTTGGTTAGTGAATGTAGTTGTATGCAGTAGATAGAGTACCTATGTGGAAGCAGTTCAAACAAACAATCATATAAAAAAACACAAAGAATTTTATCCTGGTTCGGTACTTCTCAAATGAAAGACCTATGTCTAGTCCCCAAGCAAACTCTTGGGATTTCACTAACCAGGGTACAATCCCCCCAAGGATATACAAACCCCTAGCTCCCCACTGGTCCTCTTTCTTTCTGAGTAGGAAGGAAACTCACTTCTATTACAGATTAGGAAGCCACACCCCTGAAACAAACCCCAGTGCGATTCTGCTAGACTTAAACCCCTAGCCAGGTTCTCTTGATACCAACCCCAGCTAGGTTCTTCCCTAAACCCAAGGGGAACACTGTATACAGTCCCACAGCCGGACAGACACCCAGCACTTCAGCTGGTCATCTCTTCACCCTAGAAGAGGAACACTGTATACAGTCCTACAGTTGGACACAAGTCTTTCTTAGAAAAGAAAGAACAGACTAAGAGCTATAGAAAATGAACACTAAGGAACTCAAACTCTCAGCTCACAAACTCTCCCCCTAGATTTACAATGATGCACAGAGAGAGTGAAGAGAGAAAAGAAGCTTGAATGCTTGGAGCATGAAGATGTCAGATGATTGCTTGCATGCACACTTCTTCTTGGGCTCGAGCTCTTTCTCTGTTGCTTTGAGTGTGTATGGCGTTGAGGCTTCTCACTGGATGTACAGTATTTCAAAAGGATTTCAGGCAGGCTGTGACGACCCGCATTATAACGGTACGGTTCTACCAACCACATCGGTATAGTGAACGTTATCATAGTGGGGCACTTACCCAAACAATAACATACGATTTTTCAGGCAGGCTGTGACGACCCTCATTATACCCGTACGTATAACCACCCACATCGGTATAGTGAACGTTATCATAGTGGGGCACTTACCCAAACAATAACATACGATTGAGATGCTCATAAATATAAATACAGAGTAGCGGAAGCAAAAGACCACTTGTCTTCATTTCATCATCCACATTTAACATACATGATTCAAATGACAATTTAAGAGAATTAAAGTCCCATAATGAAATACTAAACTCAAATACATAGTTTGTCCACACTGGCTACTCGCCACGCTCGGAGTCACTCTCCACTGCCTCCTCCAAAGGTGTCGGGTCACCAACTAAACTTGTACGCCGAATCAAGGAGTGAGTGTAAAAGACTCATCAAATACACCACACACCTCATACATGCATATATCACAGTAGGTTTTTTCATTTCATTTACAAAGTAAAACATATAGCATGCTTGGACATTGATAAAAGACAACCTATCATGACAATTCTACAAATTTAAAACACATGGTACATGATTTAACCCATTCCAAAATAAATATCCAATCACATGCTTTCTACTCATCAATTACATGAAAGCTATATTTCAAATCAAGCTACAACATGGAAACAACCACACATGGGATTCTTGCCTACCTAAAAGGAAACATTTCTATCATGGTTTCTACACATTATTACACATGCACATTATCATTTTATACACTTTAAGGTTGCTGTTTTGACATGGATTTAGCAATTCACATTCTATCACATGAGATCTACATTCCCGATTAATCTAAATCAATGATAGCACTAAAACATGGAAACGTTTACACATAAGCAAGAATACTCAACATGGAAACGTTTACACATAAGCAAGAATTGTTGTTGCTGTTATACATAATTTCACATTAATGTATCATGGATCACAATTTCACAATCTACCTTATTGGTTTCACATGTTTGCACAATCACTCATTCACATAGTTCTCTTTTTACACATTGCACATTTACACATATTCACACTACACAATTTACACATAATCACATTCACATTCACAATTTAGTGCCGTGACACATAGTCCAAACCACCATTAGAAGGACACATCACATACACATACACATAGACGCCACCTGGCAATACAGTGACGACTCTTAGACTGCGCAGACCGGGAGAACAGTCTCCACCCTAACTATGGTACTTGTCCACCTCTAGGATTTCATCATAATGCCCTTAGATCTTACACATTGAACCTCCCATGGGGACTTTTCCATGGTACGTTCCACGCCCTCTATGGAAGCAGTGTCAAACATGGCACCCACTTTTACACATTACACATTTCGATTTTTAACACACGGTACACATGAATTACACATGGTTACATTCTCTTATTTATACACATGGTTCTGTTCTTCTAACAAGATACTACTGATTGCCAGAATCCAAACAATTCGGTATCTCCACACTCAGGTTGAAACATACATAATCAACCAAGTTCATATTAGCATGCGTTGAACACGCGTTTTTGTGTGTAAATTTCATAGAGGCACTCTACAGTTAACCAAATACATGAATTTAACCACAGACTAATTTCAGGTTTATGATCACACATGCAAACTTTCATATTTTTCTGAACCACCCGAATTTACAGAAATTAAAACATTCAATTTCATGCCATTTATACCAATCTATCATGAAACATAACATCATATCAGATTTGACAGTTCACAGACCTGACCTAACATACACTTGTTGCAAGAATTTTCCCCGAATTTATTGTGCAACACACAATTTACTGTAAATTTTGAATAACCTACGCATGCTTTCTTTTTCCATTGCAGAGATTACAGTAAATCACATGAACTGAACAAATTCTCAAATTTGCAGGGTATGGACTGGCACACGTACACATGGTATAGAAAATTTGGGGCATTTAATTCCTCAGGAATCATGTAGACAGTAGTGAACATGCATAATCCATTTTCCCAACATGTATTTCAATAAATCTAATAATTTATGCCATCCACAACATAACATATAAAAAATTACACTATATCCTCATGCGTCAAAGTCCAGAAAATAATTATTTAAGGCAGAACAGTTACTATTCTGCACTGAAGAACTTAACGGCAGTGTTGGCCGTTCAAAGAGATGGACGAGATCGTTGGCCGCTGACTGGAGATCTTGGTGGCAAGAGGACTTGACGTCAAGTTCCTGTCTGTGCAAGAACACAGACCGAGCTCCAAATAACAGAGGAATGTGAGGATCCAGACACGATAAAATCTCAAAAAATGGTAGAAACCTCCTAGACACATACATGGACGAAGTGGGTAGGTTACTTGCCTCTCACAAAACCTCCGAAGGGGTAAAATGTGTCGTTGAAGCTCTCCTTGGGCAGTCCCAAGAAGTCTCCAAATACCACTCCTCCGGGTTCTTGGTCGACCTCCTCAGCAAGCTGGGGTCGGGGAAGCCTTCTCCTTGGTCCACTCTGGCCTCTAGTTGCAAGGGATCGCCGGATGAAGCTCCATGTCGTCGGATCAAAGCATGCAAAGTCTGGTTTTTCTCACAGAAGCTAGGGTTTCTTTCTTCCCCTTGCAAAGGCCAAGAGAACTCTTCTAGTGCAGAAGGGGGTTGGTTTATAGGAGAGGGGTTGGGGAACCCCGGAGTGTGATGGGATGCCTGATAGCTGTTGGGGACTTCTCCCAATGGCTGGGCTTGCTTGCCCCTGGAATTCCTGGAATCTGCAACGCATGCAGGTCAAGATATTAACGTCCATATACATGGCCGTTTATTTAAGTATTGGCGTCCATCGAGGTTGACGCTGACTTCATCATGGACGTCCATCCATGTTGACGCCAATTTGGCCCTTCGGCCAGAACTTAAAACATGCAGAAACCATGCTTAACTTATACATATATTACATGCCATATATATACTATCATGTACACACTACCACCATGCAATCATACATCATTTACAACTAATATCACATGCACACATAAGTAAACTATTAGACGTACGTAGATATTTACATCTATGCATACACAAGCATGATTATTTATACATATAATAAAGTAATACAACAAAATTCGAGGGCCTTACACCCTCTCCCCCTAAAGAAACTTCGTCCTCGAAGTTTAAACACACTACTCAAAACAATGAGGATACTTCTTCTTCATCGCATCCTCAAGCTCCTAGTAGCCTCCTCTCGTGAGAAGTTCCGCCATTGAACTTTCACCGACGCAATACCCTTGTTCCGGAGATGTGAACCTTCCGGTCAAGAATAGCTACTGGTTGCTCCACATACGACAAATATGGCTGAATCTCCACTGGCTCATGACTAATCACATGAGATGGATCTCGGACATACTTCCTGAGCATGGAAACGTGGAAAACAGGATGAACACTAGCTAAAGCTGGGGGTAAAGCTAGCTCATATGCCATGCTGCCCAATCGTCTGAGAATCTCATACGGGCCAATGAGTCTAGGGATCAACTTACTATGCCTGCCAAATCTGACGACACCATGAGTAGGTGATATCTTCAAGAAGACATGTTCACCCACCTCGAACTCCAAATCCTTCCTCCTATTGTCGGTATAGCTCTTCTGCCTATCCTGCACCACAACAAGCCTCTTCCTGATAAGCTAGACCTTATCCAAAGTCTCTTAAACTAACTCCGGACCGATCAGCTGCCTATCACCGGTCTCCTCCCAACATAAAGGAGATCTGCAAGGCCATCCATACAATGCCTCAAATGGAGCCATACCAATACTCGCATGAAAGTTGTTGTTGTATGCAAACTCCACTAGAGGTAGATGATGCTCCCAATCATCCTTCCAATCCAGTACACACACTCTCAACATATCCTCGAGCGTCAGGATAGTCCTCTCAGACTGTCCATATGTCTGGGGATGAAATGCCAAACTGAGCTTCAGCTCCGAACCTAACGCATGCTGAAGACCCTTCCACAACCTCGAAGTAAATCTCGGATCTCGATCCGAAATGATCGACTTCGGCACACCATTCAATCTAACCACACTACTAACATACAATCTAGCTAAACTCTCAACCGATTGCTTCTTCTTCATAGGCAAGAAATGCGCAGTCTTCGAGAATCTATCTACAACTACCCAAATCGAGTCATTTCCCCTTCTATATCGAGGCAAACCCGAAACAAAGTCCATACTGATAGCCTCCCACTTCCATACTGGGATCTCCATCCTTTGCATGAGGCCGGATGGTCGCTGTCGCTTGGCCTTCACTTGCTTGCACACTAAACACCGGGATACATAATCTGCCACATCCCTCTTCATGCCAGACCACCAAAAGGACCTCTTCAAATCCTGGTACATCTTAGTGTTACCCGGATGAATAGAGAATCTTGACCTGTGAGCCTCCGCTAACACATGCTCACGGACATCTACCAAATCAGGGACACAAACACAATGATGGAATCTAATCACACCGTCCTCATCACGAGCAATGCCTGCCTTGCCCACTAACTCTAAGAGTCTAGGGTCGGCTTTCTGTTGCTCGATCACCTCATCCAAAACCGAGGACCTAAGGGACAACTGAGCTTCAAAAGCCTGGCATAACGATGGCTCTAACTCAGTCAACGCGCAAGCCGCATCCTCCAACATCTTCCAGTCCTGCTGGAGAGATGGCCTCTTCCTGCTCAGAGCATCCGCTACGACATTCGCCTTTCCAGGATGATACTGAAAGTCGAAGTCATAGTCCTTCAAGAACTCAATCCATCTTCTCTGCCTCAGGTTTAATTCCTTTTGGGAGAAAAGATACTTCAAGCTTTTGTGGTCAGTAAACACCTCAAATCTGACACCATAAAGATAGTGCCTCCAGATCTTTAGTGCATGAACCACTGTTGCGAGCTCCAAATCATGAGTTGGATAGTTCTTCTCATGCTCCTTCAACCGACGAGAAGCATAAGCCACTACCCTTTCTTGCTGCATTAGCACACAGCCTAAGCCAATCCGAGACACATCCGTGTAGATAGCAAAACCCTCTACACCGCTCGGTAAGACTAACACTGGAGCTGATGTGAGCTTAGTCTTCAATAATTGAAAACTACTCTCACACTTCTCGGACCAGACAAACTTCACTCCCTTTCTGGTGAGCTGAGTCAATGGGGTGGTGATGGATGAAAATCCCTCAATGAATCGCTGATAGTAACCAGCCAAACCCAGAAAACTACGAATCTCCGAAGGGGTCTTGGGAGTCTCCCAATCCATAACTGCATGAACCTTTGCTGGATCAACTGCAACACCAACACCGGAGATAACATGCCCGAGGAAATGAACCTCGCCCAACCAGAAATCGCACTTGCTGAACTTAGCATACAGCTTGTGCTCACGGAGAACCTCTAATACTACCCTCAAATGCTGACGGTGTGTGGCCTCGTCCGGAGAGTAGACCAGCACATCATCAATAAACACTACAACAAAGCTATCTAGATACGGCCTAAACACCCTGTTCATGAGATCCATGAACGCTGCAGGGGCGTTGGTCAATCCGAAAGGAAGGACCAAAAACTCATAATGTCCATAACGGGATCTGAATGCCATCTTGGACACATCCTCACTCTGAATCCTCAACTGATGATAACCAGATCGTAAATCAATCTTAGAAAAGACTGATGCATCTTGCAACTGGTCAAACAAATCATCAATACGAGGTAAGGGATACCAGTTCTTCACAGTCACTTGGTTCAGCTTTCTGTAGTCAATGCATAACCTAAGTGACCCATCTTTCTTTTTGACGAATAATACAAGTGCGCCCCAAGGGGAAACACTAGGGTGAATAAATCCCTTATCTAGCAACTCTTGCAACTGCCTCCTTAACTCGGCTAACTCCGTAGGTGCCATCCGATATGGAGCCTTCGAGATAGGAGAGGTGCCCGGAAGCAACTCTATGGTGAACTCTATCTCCCTATCCAGTGGCAAACTAGACAAATCATCGGGAAAAACTTCTGGAAAATCCTGCACTACCTCGATCTCTGCAAGAGTAGGTGACTCATCAGCCTCTGGTACTAATACCACGCTGGCAAGAAAAGCGTCGCAACCCTTGTTTACCATGCGCATCGCCTTCATGGCAGAGATGACCAACTTTCCCGCCAAGTTCCTTGGCAAGGGATGAGAGAACTCATCCTCACCAGGAATGCAGAAAACAATCCTCTTCCCACGACAATCTACTAACGCATAGTGCTCCTCTAGCCAATCCAGACCAAGAATAGCATCATAGTCCTTCATCTTTAGCAAGAAGAAACACCCTTCTAGGATTCTATCCTCAAAGCACACAGGTAACGATGGAATGCACTTCCTAGTCGATACCGTACCCGCAGGGGTGTGCACAGACAAAGCGACCTCTAAATCCTCAAACTCTATGCCTGACTCTAGGGCTAACTGCCTAGTAAACCGCTCGAAAATGAACGAGTGAGTGGCACCTGTATTAAACAAAACCCGAGCCTGCACACCTAGAAGTAAAACCGTACCTTCAGGGACATGCTCCGCCTACTCGGCGTCCTCGCACGCTAAAGCAAACACTCGAGCTGGGGCTCGAAGCCTTCCTGCTCTTCCTGTAGCTGGCGCTGCTGCTGCTACTGCTGTTGGGGCTGGCGCTCCGCGCTGGACTCCCTGCTGAAGTCTCGGACAATCCTTGATCTTGTGGTCGCTACTTCCGTACTTCAAGCACTTTCCGCAACCATCCAACATTCGGAACCACCATGTGTCGTCCCACAATGTGGACACTCTTTCTTCACACCAGGGGAACGTACAGAAGGCACCTGAGTACTATCGACTACTACTGATCGCTGCTGTGTCTGGTACACCGCTTTCTTCTTGTCCTGTCGCTGGAACGTAGTTGCAGGTCTCTTCTACGAAGCCTTCTTCTCTTCAAGGTATTGCTCCATCTCACCCTCTTGCCCACAGATAGCGCTAAGGGACTCGTCCAAGGTGCGATGGTCGAATGCCACTAGCCTCGTCCTCAGTGATGGTTTGAGTCCCATCACAAACTTCTTCGCCTTTCTGCACTCATCAGCCACAACGTGAGGTGCATACTTAGATAGTTCTGCAATCCTTGCCTCATACTCTAGCACTGTCATGGAGCCTTGAGTCAAAGAGAGGAACTCCTGCTCTATCCGATCTTGAATATGCTCGGGGATGAACTTGGCCCGAAAGAGCCTCACGAACTCGTCCCAAGCAACATCAAGCGCGCCATCTTCAAACCGTGTATGTAGTAATGAAGCCCACCATACATCAGCTCTTTCCTGCAGTACATCGTTCATAAGCACCATCTAAACAAATCTAACTTAACAGAACATACAAACATACAAAACTAACACATACCTGAAGCATATAGATGGCTAAAGTAACCTTATCCTCATCCGCGCAACTAATAGCTCGGAAGATCTTTTCAATCTCCCTCATCCAACTCTCAGCTAGTAATGGATCGCTCTCCCCCTTAAAAGAGGGTGGCAGCATCCTCTTGAATCTTTCCATGATGGAAGGTCCACCATGGTCCTGAGCCGGAACTTGAGCCTGTTACATCCAACAACAAATAATACACATTCAACATAATATCATACAATTAAATAAAACAGACTACACTTTGAATTAATTATGCTAACCTGAGCCTCCAACTGAGCCTGGAGTGCAGCCTGGGTGTGGGCCTGCGTCTGCATGGCCAGCACCAAACCTTAAATGAACACTCCATAATCCACAGGCGGTGGTGGGGGAAGTACAAGACCCTGCGGTGCTGGGGCCTGCTGCTGTGCCCGCTCCTCACGTCTCGGCTCGTCCTCACAGGCCGGCGCTCCGCCACGCCTACCTCTCGAAGCCATGGCTGCAATAAATTTCAGCCACCATTAGAGCTACGTTAATTTATTTCCTAACCATTTCTTTATCTATTTTTCGTTCATTATTAATCAATTCTACACATGTGGACATTCCTATGTAGACTTAGCATGT
This sequence comes from Colocasia esculenta, assembly GCA_014218235.1. Classification (NCBI taxonomy): domain Eukaryota; kingdom Viridiplantae; phylum Streptophyta; class Magnoliopsida; order Alismatales; family Araceae; genus Colocasia; species Colocasia esculenta. The sequence goes on from CM024762.1 coordinate 55,688,077, forward strand.
AATTGGGATGATGACTTATATATATTCATGTGCAATCTCAACCGGTCGCTCTGATACAATCTCTGTGACGACCCTCATTATATCGGTACGGTTATACCAACCCACGTTGGTATAGTAAACGTTATCACAGTGGGGCATTTACCCAAGCAATAACGTACGATTGAGATGCTCATAAATATAAATACAGAGTAGCGGAAGCAAAAGAACCACTTGTCTTCATTTCATCATCCACATTTAACATACATGATTCAAATGACAAATTTAAGAGAATTAAAGCCCACATAATGAAATACTAAACTCAAATACATAGTTTTTCCACAAATTCCTTAATAGTTCTATTACAATGCCTCGTTACATACTATGAAAGCAAAAGTCACGACGTCGACTCCACCAGGCTACTCGCCACGCTCGGAGTCACTCTCCACTGTCTCCTCCAAAGGTGTCGGGTCACCAACTAAACCTGTACGCCGAAGCAAGGAGTGAGTCTAAAGGACTTAGTAAATAACACCACACACCTCATACATGCATATATCACAGTAGGTTTTTCATTTCAATTTACAAAGCAAAACATATAGCATGCTTGGACATTGATAAAAGATAACCTATCATGACAATTCTACAAAATTTAAAACACATGGTACATGATTTAAGCCATTCCAAAATAAATATCCTATCACATGCTTTATACTCATTCAATCACATGAAAGCTATATTTCAAATCAAGCTACAACATGGAAACAACCACACATGGGATTCTTGCCTACCTAAATAGAAACATTGCTATCATGGTTTCTACACATTATTACACATGCACATTATCATTTTATGCACTTTAAGGATGCTATTTTGACATGGATTTAGCAATTCACATTATATCACATGAGAACTACATTCCCGATTAATCTACAAGATGATATCACTTAAACATGGAAACGTTTACACATAAGCAAGAATTGTTCCTAGCATGGATTCTACGCATTTTTACACATATAAAACATTCATATAAACACAACTAGGTTGCTGTTATAACATAATTTCACATTAATGTATCATGGATCACAATTTCACAATCTAACTTATTGGTTTCACATGTTTGCACAATCACTCATTCACATAGTTCTCTTTTTACACATTGCACATTTACACATATTCACACTACACAATTTACACATAATCACATTCACATTTCACAATTTAGTGTCGTGACACATAGTCCAAACCACCATTAGAAGGACACATCACATAACACATACACATAGACGCCACCTAGGCAATACAGTGACGACTCTTGGACTGCGCAGACCGAGAGAACAAGTCTCCACCCTAACTAGTGGTACTTGTCCACCTCCAGGATTTCATCCTAATGCCCTTAGGATCTTAACACATTGAACCTTCCCATGGGGACTTTTCCATGGTACGGTTCCACGGCCCTCTATGGAAGCATGGTCACACATGGCACACACTTTTACACATTACACATTCCGATTTTTAACACACGTGTTACACATGGTTTACATTCTCTTATTTATACACATGGTTCTGTTCTTTCTAACAAGATACTACTGATGGCAGAATCCAAACATTTAGTAGCTCACACTAATCAGGTTGAAACATACATAATCAACCAAGTTCATATTAGCATGCGTTGAACACGCATTTTCGCGTGTAAATTTCATAGAGCACTCTACAGTTAACCAAATAATATGAAAAATTAACCACAGACTAATTTCAGGTTTATGATCACACATGCAAACTTTCATATTTTTCTGAACCACCCAGAATTTACAGAACTTAAAACATTCAATTTCATGACATTTATAACTCAATCTATCATGAAACATAACATGCATATCAGATTTGACAGTTCACAGACCTGAACCTAACATACACATTGTTGCAAGAATTTTCCCCGAATTTATTGCACAACAAACAATTTACTGTAAATTTTGAATAACCTACTCATGCTTTCTATTTCCATTACAGAAATTACAGTAAATCACATGAACATGAACAAATTCACAAATTTGTAGGGTATAGACTGGCACATGTACACATGGTATAGAAAATTTTGGGGCATTTAATTCCTCAGGAATCATGTAGACAGCAGGTGAACATGCGTAATCCATTTTCCCAACATGTATTTCAATAAATCTAATAATTTATGCCATCCACAGAAAAACACAGAAATTTCCACACACATCACATTATCTATTTTACATAACATATAAAAATTACACTATATCCTCATGCGTCAATGTCCGAAAAATAATTATTTAAGGAAGAATAATTTACTGTTCTGCACTGAAGAACTTAACGACAGTGTCTGGCCGTTCAAAGAGATGGACGGCATGATCGCTGGCCGCTGACTGGAGATCTTGGCGGCAAGAAGACTTGACGTCGAGTTCCTGTTTGTGCAAGAACACAGACCGAGCTCCAAATAACAGAGGAATGTGAAGATCCAGGACACGATAAAATGTCATAAAAATGGTAGAAACCTCCTAGACACATACATGGACGAAGTGGGTAGGTTACTTGCCCCTCACAAAACCTCCAAAGGGGTAAAATGTGTCGTTGAAGCTCTCCTTGGGCTGTCCCAAGAAGTCTCCAAAACACCACTCCTCCGGGTTCTTGGTCGACCTCCAAAGCAAGCTGGGGTCAGGGAAGCCTTCTCCTTGGTCCACTCTGGCCTCCAGTTGCAAGGGATCGCCGGATAAAGCTCCAAGTCGTCGGATCAGAGCATGCAAAGTCTGGTTTTTCTCACAGAAGCTAGGGTTTCTTTCTTCCCCTTGCAAAGAGCCAAAGAGAACTCTTCTGGTGCAGAAGGGGGTTTGGTTTATAGGAGAGGGGTTTGGGGAACCCCGGAGAGTGTGATGGGATGCCTGATAGCCGTTGGGGACTTCTCCCCAATGGCTGGGCTTGCTTGCCCCCGGAATTCCAGAGTCTGCAATGCATGCAGGTCAGAGATATTAACGTCCACATACATGGCCGTTTATTTAAGTATTGGCGTCCATCGAGGTGGACACTGACTCATCATGGACGTCCATCCATATTGACGCCAATTTAGCCCTTCGGCTAGAACTTAAAATATGCAGAAACCATGCTTAACTTATACATATATATACATGCCATATATATACTATCATGTACACACTACCACCATCCAATTCATACATTATTTACAACTAATTATACACATGCACACATAAGTATAACTAGTTAATACGTACATAGATATGTACATCTATGCATACACAAGCATGAATTATTTACACGTAATAAAGTAATACAACAAAATTCTAGGGCCTTACAAAGGCCATGTTTCTTCTGCTTCAAATACTTCATCCTTTATAGGGTAGAAAGATAGATCCATTGAGGTATACAAGTTGGAGTTCTTGGATCCTTTGCTCATCTTCTTCTTCATATGCTTTCCTTCTTCTTCTATCTAATAAACATCTTCATGTGTCTAACAGATGCTTGCTTGAGTCTTAACGGATTCCTCATGTTAAAACTAGACTCCTGCAAACATTTAATGCATGGAAGAGAATATTAGACTTCAGAAGTATTTCGTCAAATAGCCCATACCTTGTTATGTGCAGAGATCCATGATTTCTACTGACATCCAAATATGTTAGGTAAGGCCTTTGTTTTTTAGCATAAGGAAGGATTCTTGTCAGTCTTTATTTTCTACTGACCCCTTTGTTTACCTACCCTGATAAAATAGAAGGTACACAGTAGAAAGATCTTGAGTCAATTAGAGAAATAATAAGTTAAACATATGAAGTACATTTGAACTTTCATTTGAGCACCAAAGACACTTTGAAACATTTGAAATGTAGAGGCAATCGATGTTTATTTAAAGGTAGTCGATGTTTAAATGAAGAGCAATCGATGTTTGAGTAAAGCAGTCGATGATCTAATGCTTGTAATCGATGATGACAGTGTACATAATAGATGTTTGAACATAATAGATGTTTAGGACAATCGATGTTCAAGTGAAACGTAATCGATGTTTCAATATAATCCATGTATATAATCGATGTTTATGTGTAATCGATGTTTGAACACAGTCGATGTTCTAAGGTAATCGATGTGAAGGATAATCGATGTTTAATCATAATCGATGTGAACGTAATCGATGTTTAAACATAATCGATGTGAAAGCATAATCGATGTTTAATTAAATTGTAATCAATGTTCATGTAATCGATGTTTAAGTAAATTGTAATCGATGTTTAAGTAAACTCTAATCGATGTGTTTGTATAGTAATTGATGTGGACTTCTGTTCTCTAATCGATGTGGCACTTAGTTAGTAATCGATATGCATTGATCAGCAATCGATTTAATTTTCCAGTGCAAATCATGAAATGATAGTGCCATAGTATGTTGTATTTATGAGGAAAACATGATATTAAATATATTCATGATATTTAAGTTAATCGTGAGATTTGTTATCACCTAAATAAAGGATAAATGAAAAGAGTGGTTCAACAATCTCCACCTTTTTGGTGATGACAAAACTCATGTGAATTTTCTGACATAAACATAATGTCAAGCATTAAACATAAAATCTTCATGAGTAAAATACTCTCCCCCTTTTTGTCAATAATAAAAAAAGGAAGGATCTTACCATTTTCATTCACCTCTTTTGTAGAGACTTCTTTCCAATATGTTGTGAGATTGAAGGAGAGGGGTTCATCATATTCCGCTCTAACAACTTATGAAGTAAGACTTTTGCTAACTCTCTGTGGCAATGAGGCGCCTCAACATATCCAAAGCTCAAAATTTTCTTCCTTAAATTTCAATGAACAAATATATGTTGGCATGTTAAAAACATATAACTATTATTGCCAATAGAAGTCCACATATCTGACGTCAAACTGACTCGGCCACAGAGACTCTCAAGTGAGGAGTACACTTTGATGAACAATTTATCTCCCCTTATATATTTTGGTGATAAACAAAACCATGAAAAATATTTGACTAACATCTTTGTCCGAAGTTTGTCAACAGGTATCAAATGAAATAAATTATGTAAGTTGGTTACACTCATTTAAATTAGAAGTCAGAACAAATACGGAAATGAACGGATGAATCAGTTAGCACATAATGATTTGGAAGGCAAGTGCAAAGAAAGTGTATTCTACTTGTTCTGTGTATAGCTTTGTTTCTTTTTAGGTGATAATTTGGGTTACTGTGCTTTCTTTTAAATGTTGAGGGCGGCATTCCTTTTTAGGTGATAATAATGTAATGTTTCGCATTTTTCAGATCTTTGAGGATCCTGGCTTAGTGGGTTTGGTGGCCAGTCTGTGGCCCATTAGCCTGTGTTATAGGTACCTCCATGTGTTGTGAGGCTTTGTGGGTCATCAGATTGGGCCCAAAGCGATCACAGGTTTTCTGCCTATGAACGAGTCAGGATTGTGCGTCGCGTTCTGAACACGACGGCCCTGGTGGTCGCGTTCTTGTTGCCGTTGTTTGGGTTGATGTCTGCATGTGCGCCGCGTGTCGCCCGTGGGGTAGGGCTTGCTGACGTCGGGAGTGGGAAGGTGACGGCCACCTATGTCGCGTTCAGGTCGCGACGCAGGGCTACATCGGGTTCCCAACCGCTGTGCATTTTTAAGAAGGTTTGGCCAAACAGAGCTGCAGTGCGCTCTGCTCATCCAGGGGAGGTCGCTGCGGCGGTTTTCCCGGCGATTCGAGATTCTGGAGGAGTTTTTGGCATGCTCTCGCCGCGTGGACGTCGCGTGGAGTAGGGGATATGCCGTACCGTGAATGGTTTATGCGTTCTTCACAAAGGTATGGAGATTCTGCCCTATTTTGCATTGTGAATTGCTCGTGGAGCATGTTTTGGTTGTTTAACGCTTTATGAACAGTAGATACCATGTATAGGTGATGGAATGAGCATGAAAACCGGGTTGATTTATTGTTTAGGGTGGTTTGTATGGAAGATCTGGAGAGAGGTTCTGGATTAGGGTTTTCGCGTGTGAAGGCGACGACCTAGGGTGTCGCGTTCTAAACCCGATAGCCCGATACGTCACGTTCAAGTCTTGACTGCGACTTATCGAAGGGTCGCGTCTTGATGGCGACCAAGGACCTTGACGCGTTAGCAGGTTCGAGGGGTTTTATGTGATGCATGTTGGTGTGTTTACCCGGTTATCGCGATTTGTTGTGCATGGCAATGTTGATCGCTATATTGGCACCTGTAGCGCTCCTTGAACATGCAGTTTATGTGTTGTTTATGCAGTGGCGTGGTGCTTGCATAATTTTGAGTGTAAGCATGGCCTAGACTTTATCGTGGTTTAACTTTTATAGTAAGTTTGCGGTGGTTTGGCAGTGAGGTTCTGGTGTGAACCTAGCCACAGTTACTTGATACCTTTTATAAGTTTATTAAGAAGGTTCAATTAGTATAATGTGTGTGTGGTTAATGGACATGGTGTTTTGGGTTTAATATGGCAATGGAGGTCATGAGATGATGATAATTGGCTGAGTTACTAACGATTAATGTGGTTCATATATGTGTCTGTGTAGTTTAGCTTATGGGTCACGAGTGACCAAGACAAGCTACCCTTCACACGTGTACTGGCTTGTGATAAAGAATAAATGTATGTATATATACTGTGGTTTGTACATTGCCGAGTGTGGTGGTCCGGTGCCTATTCCGGAATACCTCTCTAGTTGGGTACCCCAGGTTCTGTGTGATCTAGGCACATGTGTTTGTTGTGCTCGGGGTTTGTCTCGGTACTTGTGTGGTATCGTCGAGGTTTGTGTCGTCTTTCCTGGTCACCCTCACTCCTGTGTTTGAGTTGTACGTCCAGCTGAGGGAAAGACGACAGAGGACAGCGACTTGTGAGAGTTTGTGTTTAGTCGCTTGTAGCGCACTCGTAGTTGGGGGTACAGGCACCAGTAGTCGACACTGGTCCTCAGTTAATTATGTTTTCCAGTGCATCACTTTATGGAGCTCAGGCTAGAGTCCCTAAAAGTGCCAGGCATGGGCCTACGGGGTGTGTGACCTAAAGGTGCCAAGCGTGGGCCTACGGGGTGTGTGACCTACAGGTGCTTGTGGAGCGACAGTTGGACCTTTCGTCCTTGACTGCGAGACTGAGAGGAAGTTCTTGTGTTGTCTGAGTTGGATACTGGCGTCATGAACCAGTAGTCCATTCCCGTGTGGTGGCGTTGTTCCTTCCGACTCGTGCTCTGCCTGTGGTGTAGGCTTGTGAGTGTTGACTCACCGTTGTGGTTTGACTGGTTGTGGTGTGCCCTGGTGGTAGCACAGTTGTGTTTGTGGTTTTGTGTTGGTACCTAGTGGAGGTAGGTACCTATACCATTCGTGGGTATCTGTTTCTCGTGGTACGCTGTGTACCAGCCTTTTTAGGTGGTGTGGTGGAGTAGTGCTCCGAGGAGGTCGTGTGGTGAGACCTTCCACTCATTGTATTTTACTCTTCTTCGGGTAAACTTTCGATTATGGTTTTAGTGTGTGATGGATTGGCATTGTTGTACCCAATCTTCCTACCATGTGTGTGGCTTTCAACATGGGTATAATGTACTAGCTCTTGGTCAGCGGTCCTGATACCCAGGTGGTTAAGGTTCGCCTGTGAAGCTCGTAGCCTAGGCAGCGTTTGCCTGTGTGGCTTATAGCTTAGGTGACCAATTGTTATAGTAGTTTGCCTATGATGCTTGTGGCCTAGGCATATTAGTTGTTGGGCAGACTAGTGGTGTTAGACTAGTCCTGCCGTTCCTCTTTCGCATTGAGATTTGTATTAGTTGAAATGATTATGTTTAATTGTTATTAATTATATGTTTTTGTGAGCATGAAATGGTTTGGCTAACGGTGTTGATGGCCTTGGTGGCCCAGACTCTGTCAATTCTGACTTGCTCTGCTTCTGACTCCACTAGCCTTGATGGCCCAGACTCTATCACAACTGGCCCTGCCGGTCTAGATTTTTCCATAGATTGCTGTGGAGGCCCTGACTCCTCAACAGTTGGCCTTGGTGGTCGGATAACTTCTTCATCAATTGGCCCTGATGGCCCTGATTCTTCAACACCAACTGGCCATGATGGCCCAACTGGCCCTGATGGCCCAATTGCAAGTTCTTCTACTACTGGATGAGTGGGAGCAGGAGGGGCAGGAGTTGTCAATTGCACCCTCACAAAATCTGAAAGTTCTGTTACTAATTGCTTTAGGCTACCTAACTCACTTCACATTCCCCGGACCACAGCTTTCACTACTGCAATCTCCTTGGCTCCTGTGCTCTAACTGACGAATATAGATGATATGTCAGATGGGATAGATCATAAGATCTCCCCAAGTGCATTTAATATGTCTATCACAGGCTTCATGTTCACTTTAAGCTTCTTCTTTTGGGATCTGCCGTGTGCCTTTCTTGTAAGCATAGAATCTTTGTGGCCACACCCTTGCCTTTACTCCCCGAGCCGACAACTGGCTCCAAATCCTCATCAGAAGTGCTCTCAACAATGCCTTCTTAGAATGGATCAACATGGGCACTAGCTGTTTGCTCCCCCTAAATTTCATGCTCCCCCTGAGCTGGAGGATCCTCCATCTGAACATCTTCTATGTGGCCTGGTGCCACAACTTCTGTAATAGCTACTACTACATTGGCTTCAACAGCAATATTTTTTGTAGGAGCAATAGAAATATCTTCCATAAGACTTTCTTCTTTGTGGCCTGTGCCACATCTTCTGATCCAGATGCTTCTTGGCTAACATCCGCACTAGCAAGTTCAGTAGGAATATTAGAGATGTTATCTATGATGGTATCTTCCTACTCCCCCGCAATGTGATCAATAGTCTCCAAGAGTTCTTCAATTATAGATGCAATGACTGTTGAGGGGGTCTCAACTCCAGATGGTTGCCCAATGGGCTCAATTTGTTCACGAGCAATTTCTTCTATTCTTCTTGCACTTGCCACTGGTACTTCTATTCTGACTGCTTCTTCCACTTCTTGGACCACTGATATTTCTGGGACCCCTCCAATAATTGCCTCTCCTTTTGCCATAGAGGTCTTAGTCCAAACATTTCCTACTAGCGAAAAACCACTTTTCTTTAAGTTCCTGGACCGAATAGGTTGGCCCCTCTTCTCCATCACCTCTCCCTTCAAGTCAATATTAACATGCTTGAATATCATGGTCAGGATGTGTGCATATGGAAGTGATACATTCAGCTTATTCTTTCTGTCCCATATCATATCTGCAGCAAATCTCATTCTCTCAATGATTACTTGAGCCATATTAATATCCTGATTTTGGATCGCAATCTTTCAGTCTATATTCTATTCTGCTGATGCCTAACCTCTTGGCATGAATATCCACACTGTCTACCCCACTACAACTGACTGTTGATACACCAAACAGACTCTCTAGGAGATCATAGGTGATATGGATAGGTGTACCTTTGACTGTGGAGGTGAGGGACCTGTCTTCTTCTGTCTTCAGGCATGTGTAGAATGCCTTGGCTAAGTCCGAGTAGCTAGCTTCAGAAACTGTGATCATTCTTGTCCATTTCATCCTTTCTATGACTTCCACGATACTATGCATCCCATTCTTCTCTAAATCAGTAATATCTACTGCCTTGTTACCGCACAACTTGATCTTGACTGCTGCAAACCTTTCCTGCTGCTCCGCTATGAGGAAAGCGACACTATAACCACCTACGGTGCCGGAACTCCCAGAAGCAGCCATGGAATTGAACAAGGAGAGTTTCTGGAGGATCGTGGGGAGGAATGGAACAGAAGCCCCCAAAAAATCTTGCCGGGAACAGAGAGATCCTTTGAAATCACACAGAGAGGAATCTGGAATCGATAGGGTTTTATCGCTCCAGGCAAGTTGAAAGAGAAGAGAGAGAGAGATGAAATCGATAAGGCATGGATTTCGGGCTTTAACGGCAAGACATAAAGGCGCTTTTGAAACGCTAGAGCAATAAATACAGATAACGACAAAAGAGGATAGGATTATGGAAATAATAAAGAATTTATTCTAAAATGACATGGCAACTTTATATGCAAGAAATAAGGAATTTATTTAACTTCCGGTAGGAGGGATAAATATTATTCTGAAATTTATTATTTCAGTTACATACAGACATATCTATTACAAATTACACATGCCTAATTCCCTTTTAAGAGATGTAAATCTATCTTCAGGTAAGGCTTTTGTAAAGATGTCTGCCAACTGATTTGAAGTATCTATAAAAGAGATATTTATATTTCCATTAGCTACATAATCTCTGATGAAATGATATCTAACATTTATATGTTTCCTCCTGGAATGCTGAACTGGATTCTTGGTGAGATTTATCGCATTAGTGTTGTCGCACAGCAATGGGATGGTCTTGATGTGCAATCCATAGTCCTCAAGCTGTTGTTTTATCCATAAGAGTTGAGTGCAACAGCTCCCAGCAGCTACGTACTCAGCTTCAGCTGTTGATAGTGTACTGAATTTTGCTTCTTTGAAGACCATGAAATCAAACATCCTACAAGAAATTGACAACTACCACTGGTGCTTTTTCTATTTACCTTGCATCCAGCATAGTCAGCATCAGAATATCCAACTAAACTAATTTCACATGATTTTGGATACCATAGACTAGATCATGAGTTTGAGCTAAATATCTAAAGATCCTTTTAACGGAAATTAAATGGGATTCCTTAGGATCAGCCTGATACCTTGCACACATGCACACACTAAATAGAATTTCAGGTCTGCTAGCTGTCAAGTAAAGCAATGATCCTATCATACCTCTATAAAGTTTTTGATCAACTTTCTTACCTTCTTTATCACTGTCTAACCTAGTGAATGTACTCATTGGAGTGGACAGTAGTTTAGCATTGTCGAATCCAAAATTCTTCAGCAACTCTTTGATGTATTTTGCTTGACAAATATGTGTACCTTCTTTACCTTGCTTGATTTGTAGACCAAGAAAGTAGTTGAGCTCTCCCATCATGCTCATTTAAAATTCTCCCTGCATGAGCTTCTTAAAATACTTGCACAAGGATTCGTCAGTAGATCCGAATATGATATCATCTACATAAATTTGCACGAGTAATATATTTTTGACTTTTGATTTAATGAACAGTGTGCTATCTACCTGTCCTCTGATAAAACCATGGTTTAACAAGAATGCACTAAGTCTTTCATACCATGCTCTAGGTGCTTGCTTTAAACCATATAATGCTTTATGCAATTTAAAAACATGATTTGGAAAATCTACATCATCAAAACTAGGAGGTTGTTCTACATAGACTTCCTCCTATATATATCCATTTAAAAATGTAGATTTTACATCCATTTGAAAAAGCTTGAAGTCCAATGCAGATGCATATGCAAGTATGATTCGAATAGCCTCTAGTCTAGCTACTGATGCATAGGTTTCATCGAAATCTATGCCTTCCTCTTGGGAATAGCCTTGAGCAACAAGTCTAGTCTTATTTCTAGTGATAACACTAGCTTCATCCAACTTGTTCCTGAACACCCATTTGGTGCCAATCACAGGATGATCTGATGGTCTCGGAACAAGGGACCAAACTTGGTTTCTCTTGAACTGATTAAGTTCATCTTGCGTGGCTAAAATCCAAGATTCATTAGATAGTGCTTCATTGACTGTCTTAGGCTCATTTTGTGATACAAATGCTAAGTAATCTCAAGGTATAACATTACCTCTTGTTCTTACCCCAAATGATGAATCTCCAATGATATTGTCTCTTGGGTGACCCTTCTTATATCTCCATTCCTTTGGAAGATCATTATGAATTATTTCTTTCTGATGTAGTTCTTCCAAGGGTGGATCTTCATGATCTTTGGTGGATGTTTCCTTCAATTTCTTGGAGAGATTTTCTGCATTTTAATCATCAATATCGACTTCCTTTCTCAAGGAAGGGTTAGATTCATCAAAAATAACATGAACAGTTTGTTCAATTAATAAACTTTGTTTATTAAAAACTCTATAACCTTTGGGTTTTGAAGCATATCCCATAAAGATTCCTTCATCAGATTTGGAATCCAACTTACCTATGTCTCTCTTACCATTGTTATGAATATAGCATGGACATCCAAATGTTCTGAAGTGGCTGATCTTGGGCTTTCTTTGTTTGTACAGCTCATACGCTATCTTTTTCAGGATTGGCCTTATCATAACTCTATTTATGATATAACAAGCTGTGTTGATAGCCTCTGCCCAGAAATATCTTGGAAGGTTGTATTCTGATAGCATAGTTCTAGCCATATCTAACAAGGCTCTATTCTTCCTCTCAGCTACTCCATTCTGCTGAGGTGTCCTTGGTGCTGAGAAGTTGTGCTCTTTTCCTTGATCATCACAAAATTCTACAAATTTGTCATTTTGGAATTCTCCTCCATGATATGAGCGAATGCTTATTATGCTAAACTTCTTATCCTTCTGAACTAACTTAATGAACATCACAAAACTTTCGAAAGTATCATCTTTATGCTCTAAGAAAGATATCCATGTAAATCTCGAATAATCATCTACTATTACAAATCCAAAGTTCTTTCCTCCCAGGCTAGTAGTTCTCATCAGTTCAAAAAAATCCATATGAAGCAATTCTAGTGGTTTGGAGGTGGTTACCACTGTCTTTGATTTAAAGGAGGATTTTGCATGCTTCCCTTTTGCACATGGTTCACAAACACCTTCTATTCTTGAATTTATCTTAGGCAGACCTTCCACTAGATTATGCTTGATAAGCTTTCTAATTCCATCCAAGATGTACTGACCTAATCTTCTGTGCCATAGTTCAACATTTTGATCTTTATTTGCTGCTAGATAAACATCTTGATCCTTTAATTCTTGTAGGTGCAGTACATACAAGTTCTTTTCTCTGTTGGCTTCGAAGACAGTAGCACCATCCTTCATAATTAGACATTTAGACTCCTGAAACTTGATTTGGTGACCCTTGTCACACAGTTGCCTGATACTTATGAGATTGTGCTTGAGTCGTTTGACGCATAAAACATCATCTATGAGGGTTCTGTCTTGACTTCCAATAGATCCACAACCGATCACTGAACCTTTTCCATTATCGCCATAGGTCACTATCCCTTCTGTTGCTAGTCATGTGCCTTGAGCACCCACTATCTAGGTACCAATTTGATGCTGTAAGGCTTCCCTGCAATAAATCACTAAGATTTAGGTACCCAAATTCTTTTAGGTCCTTGCTGGTTAGTTTCCTCACTTTTTCTTTTAGGAATCCACTTTAAGTGTTTAGTTGTAAAAGTTATTTTGGTATGTCCTAATTTTTTGCAATGACTACAACATGATAAAATATTCACTGTTTTAATTAGTTTGTGTTAGATTTATAGTCAGTATTTTATTCAGCTATAAATTTTAGCGTCGGATAAATTTTAGGATGAATGATTATTTCTTCATTATCTGGTGGAATATATCCTAAACCATGCTTTTTCATACTTGGTCTTCTTGCTCCTTTTAATATTAGAGTTGATTTTCCATTTATAAAAATTTCAATTATATTCGTTAGATATTCATTATCTTTTGTTAGTGTGTCAACTTCCTTTTTAAGTTTACTTATAGTTTCCTGGTTTTCCAGGTTTGTTATCGGTTCATTTTTAATTTTTAGATCTTCACATAACAGTTCATTTCTCCCTTTTAATTCATAGATTTTTTTTTCTAGTTGTTCAGTTTCAGATCTTAAATCTGAGTTAGTGATTTCCAAGCATGCATAATTTTTCTTGGTAGTTTTCAATAGCTTACATACATCTTTATACTTACTGTATAATTCATTGAATGCATCTTCTAGACTATCAGAATCAGATTCATTGCATGAAGTAAAAGATGAGTCTGAAGTTACCTTTTCATCGGTGTTTGTCATAAAGGCCAGGTTGGCTTTTCTTCTTCTTCATCGCTGGAGCTTGACTCACTGTTTGAGTCACTCTCGTTGTTCCATGCAGCCGCCATGGCTTTCTTTTTGTATCTTTTAAACTTTTTTGAGTTGTCTTTCTTCTTGAACTCAGTCTTCTTCAGCTTTGGACACTCAGCCTTGATGTGTCAAGGCTTCTTGCATTCATAGCACATGGGTTATGACTTCTTAACATCCTTAACTTCAGGCTTCTCGAAGTCTCTCCCTTTCTTGAAGTACCTTCTCCCTGACTGATATTTTTCTTGGCCAGAATATGCTGCAGTCTTCTAGAGAGAAAAGCTTCCACATCTTCACTGTTCTCATCACTTTTTTCATTTTCTGATTCATCTTTGGAGCTGCCTTCTGTAGCCTTTAGATCATTGCTGTGCTTCATCCTGCTGAAGGATTCTCCAAGCCTCTCCATCTTTATCTCATGGGCCATTAGTGACCCAATGAGTTTCTCAAGTGACATTCTTCTTAGATCATTGGCTTCTTCTATAGCTGTCACCTTTGGAGTCCATGAGGCTGGTAGCGATCTCATTATCTTTCTCACCATGTCTCTGATGTCATAGGTTTTTCCAAGCCCAGCCAAACCATTGGTGATGTCTGTGAATCTGTTGTACATTTGTGTAATGAACTCTCCAAATTGCATTTGGAATCTATCATATTGAGCTATCAAGATGTCTATTCTTATTTCTCCTACTTTATCAGTTCCTTCATATGTAATCCTGAGCTTTTCCCACATTTCCATAGTTGACTTGCATGCTGAGATCCTGTTGAACTCTTTCTTGCTTAGCTCACAACATAGTATACTTTTGGCTTTGTTGTTAAGGGATATTTTCTTTTTGTCTTCGTCTATCCAATTTTCTCTATTGTTGTACAACTAAGTCTCCTTCTTCGATAATAGACCAAAGTTGGAAATCAAGACCTTGAAGAAAGAAGTCCATTCATGTCACGCCCCGATATTTAGCAGCGGAATAAATACCAGGGGACGTGAACGATACAAGCCAGCGTATCACAGTTGAATAGCGCAGAGTCACAATTGAATATAATATCACATTCGAGACTATAATATGGTCACCAAAAGTATACCTTATTTCATAACATTCAACTAGATACAACCTCACATAAGAAGAATCAACTGAAAAGGTTTATTAATCAAATAACAACGTTTCTAATACATCAACTACTTAAATTTCTATTCCTAAGTTGACATGTATTCATATGACAGGTGCTCATCACTCTTGCCCTGTCCCATCTGACACCACTGGTTCCTCATCACTACCTGAAAAAGGACAGGATGATAGGGGTGAGCGAACTAGCTCAGTAGGATTTACTTCTCAATAACGTGCGGGCACTAATATACATGATTAACATTTTAAATAGGCAGATATGCACATGAGTATGATGACAATGTATGCAATACTAACAGATTGAATAGCAAGGTAGAACATATATCATATCAGATCAAATGTCGAGTTCCATATACAATGGACAGATAATTCAAGAATAAAATCATGTCAGAAGAGATTGGCCATATTCAAGCAGTGCTCATGTGTTCACAAGAATAAACGTATCATATCATGTCAAGTCAAACTTATCATGTCAAACAGGAGGCACATTTTCACAATCTTGCATGTCAGTGTGCTATGCCAAGCACCAAGAGTCCATACACCCGCGGTTAATAAGTACGTTGGGGCGCTCCTCCCCAGGACCGGATAGGGCCCCTATTGCACAGGCATTGGATCAAGTTTTGGACCGGAGTCCCACGTTGTGCCGAACAAATAGATTCATATTATGGCCACAGAGTTTCAACATCATGCTCGTAGTAAAAGGAACATGATCATTCATAAAGTCAAGGAATGACAAACATCTCAAAAGAACAAGGCAGGATAACGACGTATCTTATGTTTCATAGTTCATTAATGTCTTGACAAGAGGATGTTTCAAGAAAAACAGATCATATGCAGAATATGTGCTTTCCTAACATGTATGCATATGAACAGATAATTAATTTAACACCGGAAAGCATGTGACAATTGAAACTCATATGCAAATCATGACATTAACACCACTAACAAGTCCATACTAACATGTATTCATCCCTACATTCATATCATGTTCTTATCATATCATTTGACAATAAGTAAGGTCACAAGAATAATCCAATGAACATAAGGACAATCAAAATTATCCATTAGAATCATATTCATATCATTACCATTTTTCAATGGGTTGATTTATTTTAGGTCCATGCATACTATATAACATCATGCACATGCTTGTAGACATGATGGAATGATCAGACCCAAAATATGCAAAATCTTGTAAGGGTAGTGTCGACACTAGTTCAAGTGGTCTCGACACAGGGCTTCAAACACATGACAAAATCATGCAAAACTGGTCAGGTAGTGTCGACACAGTGCATCAAATAGAAGGCAAAAAGGTCAAGTAGTGTCGACACTAGTTCAGGTGGTGTCGACACTAGAGACAGTTTTCAGAAAACCTTCTGGCAGATGTGGGACAGTGTGTCGACACTAGCACAGGTGGTGTCGACACTAGATCAGTTTTCCAAAAAACCTTCTGGGTCAACTAGGACAGTGTGTCGACACTAGCTCAGGTAGTGTCGACACTAGAGACCTTCCCAGAACATCATATGGGCAGTTTTGGGACAGTGTGTCGACAATACCTCAAGTAGTGTCGACACTAGTGGCCCTTCCAGAACAAAACACATGGTCATGTGGAACCCGAAAACACATCTCATGCTGTGGTTTACTTACCCCACTTATAACTCTATAATAAATGACATTTAGATAAAATGTTCAACACGAAAGATGACGAGGTCAACTAGTAGAACAACTTTGATGTTGGTCATTTGATCAAATTCAGTCTCGAATCCCAAGAAAATCTGTGAGGAACAAAAGTCAAGTGTAACCCGAAATCGCAGTATCATGCAGAGACTCTCTTATCATGCTCCTACCTCTCTATCAAAAGACATTTGGACAAAACGTCCAACATAGAAGATGATTGTGACTTCAGGTAGAAGAACTTTTATTAAGAAAGTTTAGTCAAATTCTGTCTTGAATCATGTGCATAATAAGAAGAACAGGAAAATCCCTAACTGTGCGAGACTTCGAGAAAATCACCAATACACAATGTATACTCCATGAAAACTAGTCAAACCAATTGCAAATGAACCTAGACTCAAAGAACTACATGTTGGTGTTGGTTTTCTATAATCTTGGCCCGAGAACACCTACCTTTATGAAGATCTAAGTCCAGTCAATATTCTGGAAGCTACAGAGGATGCAGGGGATGAAGATCCGGGTTCCTAGCCTTTCTCCTGCTCCTCAGAAGTTCTAGCCTGCCTCCAAAACGACCCCAACTCGTTGTCAAACCTTCCCCAAGAGTTTGAGGATGAGTTCTTATAGATTTAGGTTGTAGTTAAGAGTCCTAACGAGACTAGAAAAGGGGCTGCGAATCTGCTCCCTGTTTTTCCCAGAATCTGGGTCTCTTTCCTCCAAAAGAGGTAGTAGTGGTTTAGGAAACCTCCTCTTAGGGTTGGGTCCGGTTTTGGCTTACCATGCATGACTAATTACCCTTATTTTAACCCTAAATTGCCCTATCTAATTATGGCATAATTACCTACACGAATTTATGGGTAATTCCCTATCCCAGCTCATTTATATCCTTGGGCCAAATGTGTTCTATAGGCCCAATCTTGTTAATGGATCATTATTACATGGTGTTGGAAGTCTCTCCCATATGTTTAATTAATTTATACCCCTTTTATTTCTGGAATTTTAAATTGCTAAATTTTCGAGGTGTTACATCCTCCCCCACTTAAGAAATTTGGTCCCCAAATTTACGCATAATAGTGATGGTTCGTACCTGAGAATAGTTCTAGGTGGTTTTTCTTCATTCTTTCCTCTATTTCCCAAGTAGCATTAGTAACTCCGTCTCGACTCCATTGGACCTTCACCATAGGTATGGTACGGTTCCTGAGTCACTGAATTTTCCGATCCAGTAGTTTGATCGGCCTCTCTTCATAAGTAAGGTCCTCCCGAATCTCCAAGTCCTCGTGGTCAATTACATGGTCGGCATTGAATAAGTACTTCCGCAGCATGGATATGTGGAACACATTATGCACGTTTGCCAGTTGCGGAGGTAGTGCAAGTCTATACGCCACCTGACCAATCCTTTCCAGGATTTCAAATGGCCCTATGAATCTGGGACTTAGTTTTCCTTTGATCCCAAATCTTTCTATTCCCCTTGCAGGTGAGACTTTCAAGAAAACATGTTCGCCAACCTGAAATTCCAGTTCTCTCCTTCTCTTGTCTGCATAACTCTTCTGTCTGGATTGTGCTATCTTCAGACGTTCCCTGACAATCTGAACCTTCCTGACAGTCGCCTCAATTCAGTCGGGTCCAACCCATTGGTTCTCCCCAACCTCTTCCCAACAAAGGGGTGATCTGCAGCTCCTGCCATATAAGGCTTCAAATGGAGCCATCTTGATACTTGCTTGATAGCTGTTATTATAAGCAAACTCCATCAGGTACAACTGATCATCCCATCGCCCTCTGAAATCTAGCACCAGTGAACGAAGCATATCGTCCACAATTTGATTGGTCCTTTCAGTTTGTCCATCAGTCTGAGGGTGGAAGGCAGTACTAAAATTTAGTTTAGTACCCATTGCTGCTTGTAAACCCTTCCAGAAGTGTGAAGTAAATCTAGGGTCCCGATCTGAGATTATGCTAGATGGAACCCCATGCAATCTAACTACTTCCTTAACATATAATGCAGCCAATACATACACAGACCAGGTGCTCTTAATCGGCAAGAAATGAGCCGACTTAGTCAATCGATCAACGATTACCCAGATTGCATCCATACCACCTCGAGTCTTGGGCAATCCCATGATAAAGTCCATACCGATACTATCCCACATCCATTCCGGGATTTCTAGTGGTAGCAGTCCACCAGCCATACGGAAATGCTCGGCCTTGACTTTCATACATGTTAAACAGTATGACACATGATCGGCCACATCCCTCTTCATGTTTGGCCACCAGTACGACCTTTTTAAATCTTGGTACATCTTTGTTGATCCAAGGTGAATCGTGTACTTGGACTGATGAGCTTCATTTAGTAACCTCTTCTTGAGTTCTCCATGATCAGGGACACATGTCCTACCTCGGAACAGTAATCTACCTTCCACAGATAGAGTGAAGTCAGGCCTTTGCTCTAGCTTCTCAGTGATCTCAACTAAGAATGGATCCTCTCCCTGTTTCTCCTTGATTTCAGTCAGTAGGTCGGATTGTATCTGGAGGTTTGAAATCATTACTTGTTTTTCCTTCTTTCCCACGTCTATGTTCATACTTGCAAATTGCTCCAGTAACTTCCATTCGCCCAGCATCATACTAGCTAGCATAGCTCCTGGTTGTCTACTTAGAGCGTCTGCTACTACATTGGCTTTCCCGGGGTGATACTGAATGGAAAAGTCAAAGTTCTTAAGGTACTCTAACCACCTTCTTTGTCTCATGTTCAGCTCCTTTTGTGAGAACAGGTATTTCAAACTCTTATGGTCAGAAAAGACCTTAAATTGCTCATCATAGATATAATGCCTCCAAATCTTTAGGGCGAATACTACTGCTGCCAACTCTAGGTCATGAACCGGATAGTTCACTTCGTGGATCTTCAACTGTCTGGAGGCATAAGCTATTACCTTCCCTTGTTGCATTAAGACACATCCCAATTCAATACCAGAAGCATCTGAATAAATTTCAAATCCTCCCTCTTCAGTGGGTAAGGCGAGGACAGGAGCAGTAGTCAGACACTTCTTCAAGTTGTTGAAACTTTCCTCACATTCATTGGTCCACACAAATGGATTTTCCTTCCGGGTCAGCTTGGTCAATGGCACTGCAATCTTGGAGAAATCCTTTATAAACCTTCTATAATACCCAGCTAATCCCAGAAAACTCCTGATCTCTGTGACGCTTGTCGATCTTTCCCATTTCAACACAGCCTCAACCTTTGATGGATCAACAACGATACCATCTTTGGTCACCATATGCCCTAGAAAGGATACCTCCTCAAGCCAGAATTCACATTTACTTAACTTGGCATATAGTTTGTTCTCCCTTAAGATCTGCATTGCAATCCTCAAATGCTCCTCATGCTCTTCCTTTGTCTTGGAATAGATCAATATATCATCGATGAATACCACCACAAACTTATCAAGATATGGGCGATAAATGCTATTCATCAACTGCATGAAAACTGCAGGGGCATTTGTTAGTCCAAAAGGCATAACAATAAATTCATAAAGCCCATACCTGCTTCGGAAGGCAGTCTTGTGAATGTCTTCTCCTTTGATCCTCAATTGATGATAACCGGATCGGAGATCTATTTTAGAGAAGTATCTAGCTCCAGATAATTGATCAAACAACTCATCATTTCTCGGCAGAGGGTATTTGTTCTTGATGGTTAACTGATTCAATTGTCTGTAATCTATGCATAGCCTCATCGACCCATCTTTCTTCTTGACGAAGAGAACAGGTGCACCCCATGGCGATGTGCTTGGTCGGATGAAACCCTACTCTAACAGTTCCATCAGTTGCTCTTTTAATTCTTTCAGTTCTGCGGGGAACATTCTATATGGTGCCCTAGATACCGGTGCTGCTCCAGGGACCAATTCGATGGTAAAATCGACCTCTCGCTCAGGAGGAGTTCCTGGTAAGTCTTCGGGAAAAACATCAGCGTATTCGCTGACGACATGGATGTCCTCAACTTTGACTTCTTTCTTTGCGATGATCACAGTAGCAAGAAAGGCCATACAACCTTTCCTCATCATCTTTTGGCTTGTAATGCAGAGATAATTGACAACCTCCTGCAGTTTCTATCCCCAGTGTACACTAGTTTTGGGTACTGGCTAAAGGTTACCGGGCTTCTCCTGCAATTGATACTAGCCCCATGTTCAGACATCCAGTCTGCTCCTAGTATCACATCATACCCCGCCATATCCATACATATTAAAATTGCTAGTAGGTTTTGGGTTTCAATCAACACCTCACTGGATGGCATATGGTTGGTAAGATTGGTGCCAGGACCAATCGGGGTTGACACAACTATTCCGAATTTCATTGGGATGGGTTTCACAGGTAGGGTATCAACAAATGTTTGAGATATGAAGGAATGCGTAGCTCCCGTATCAAAGAGAACATATGCGGGTCAGGAAAGAATAGTAAGTGTACCTTCCACGATACCTCCTTCTTCAGCAGTTTCTGGTTCCTGGACAGCTTGCAGTCGGCCTTGCCTCTTCTGTCCATTCGGACGTTTGTCCTGAGGGGCTTGTTCTTTCAACATCGGGCAGTTCGAGATCCTATGGTCACGACTCCCACATCGTAGGCATCTCCCTTGCGCTCTCCAGCATTCTTCAGACCGATGACCAGCTCTGTCACAATGTTTGCACCTTTCTCCCTTTGTCACCATTATCTGCTTACCTAACTCCTTCGGCTTTTTATCCGCTGGTTCATTTACCCCACCACTGGGCCTTTTCATCCCAATAGTCGGCTGATACCTCCCAGCAGAAGACACTTGCTCTCGTTTCACGGATTTTCCCTTAATCCTTTCGGCAGTCTCCATGGCATCTTCCAATAACTGAGCCTTCTTAACCATTTCAGCATAAGTTTGAATGTCCATTGGCGCCAGTTGGGTGATGAACTGGGGCCTCAAGCCATTCAGAAAGCGTTTCGCCTTCATCCTTTCTGTCCCAATTAAGTGAACAGTGTATCGGGACAGCCAAGAGAATTGGGCCTCATACTCAGCCACATTGAGTCCTCTCTGCTTCAAAGCCGCAAATTCGGCTGCTTTCCATTCTTGGACCCTCTCAGAAAAGTACTTGGCATTGAAACGCTCAATGAACTGAGCCCATGTTAGTTGTTGTCCATTTAGGGTTGCTTCTACCGACTCCCACCATGCCCTGGCATCCTTTTCCAACTGGAAAGTTGCCAGGAGCACCTTGTTCTGGTCTGTGCATTGCATAACCTTGAATATCCTTTCAATATCCTTAACCCAGTGTTCAGCAACATCTGGGTTAGTACTCCCTTCAAACCTAGGCGGATCCATGTTCCGGAAATTCTGGTGGAGCTCACCGGCTCCGCGGTTACCTCCACCTTGGGTGGCTTGTAAGATAGCCTGAGTCAAGTTCTGTATGGTTCGTTGCATGTCCCTAGCCTGGGCACGTTCAGCGGCCATTGAGGTAATAATCACCTTCAAGATAATAATGTGAGTTAGTCATCTAAATATATCACATTTGACTTCTATTCCCATGGCTCTACCCAAGCTCACATTAGGTACGAAAGATTTTGACTCGTGTAATCTAGTTTCATTCTATGTTCTATTCCCTTGGACCCTAAAGTTTAAGGGCTTTGATACCAACTGTCACGCCCCGATATTTAGCAGCGGAATAAATACCAGGGGACGTGAACGATACAAGCTGGCGTATCACAGTTGAATAGCGCAGAGTCACAATTGAATATAATATCACATTCCAGACTATAATATGGTCACCAAAAGTATACCTTATTTCATAACATTCAACTAGATACAACCTCACATAAGAAGAATCAACTGAAAAGGTTTATTAATCAAATAACAACGTTTCTAATACATCAACTACTTAAATTTCTATTCCTAAGCTGACAACTATTCATATGACAGGTGCTCGTCACTCTTGCCCTGTCCCATCTGACTCCACTGGTTCCTCATCACTACCTGAAAAAGGACAGGATGATAGGGGTGAGCCAACTAGCTCAGTAGGATTTACATCTCAATAACGTGCGGGCTCTAATATACATGATTAACATTTTAAATAGGCAGATATGCACATGAGCATGATGACAATGTATGCAATACTAACAGATTGAATAGCAAGGTAGAACGGATATCATATTAGATCAAATGTCGAGTTCCATATACAATGGACAGATAATTCAAGAATAAAATCATGTCAGAAGAGATTGGCCATATTCAAGCAGAGCTCATGTGTTCACAAGAACAAACGTATCATATCATGTCAAGTCAAACTTATCATGTCAAACATGAGGCACATTTTCACAATCTTGCATGTCAGTGTGCTATGCCAAGCACCAAGAGTCCATACTCCCGCGGTTAATAAGTACGTTGGGTCGCTCCTCCCCAGGACCGGACAGGGCCCCTATTGCACAGGCATTGGATCAGGTTTTGGACCGGAGTTCCACGTTGTGTCGACAAACAGATTCATATTATGGCCACAAAGTTTCAACATCAAGCTCGTAGTAAAAGGAACATGATCATTCATAAAGTCAAGGAATGACAAACAGCTCAAAAGAACAAGTCAGGATAACGACGTATCTTATGTTTCATAGTTCATTAATGTCTTGACAAGAGGATGTTTCAAGAAAAATAGATCATATGCAGAATATGTGCTTTCCTAACATGTATGCATATGAACAGATAATTAATTTAACACCGGAAAGCATGTGACAATTGAAACTCATAAGCAAATCATGACATTAACACCACTAACAAGTCCATACTAACATGTATTCATCCCCACATTCATATCATGTTCTTATCTTATCATTTGACAATAAGTAAGATCACAAGAATAATCCAATGAACATAAGGACAATCAAAATTATCCATTAGAATCATATTCATATCATTACCATTTTTCAATGGGTTGATTTATTTGAGGTCCATGCATACTATATAACATCATGCACATGCTTGTAGACATCATGGAATGATCAGACCCAAAATATGCAAAATCTTGTAAGGGTAGTGTCGACACTAGTTCAAGTGGTGTCGACACAGGGCTTCAAACACAAGACAAAATCATGCAAAACTTGTCAGGTAGTGTCGACACTAGTTCAGGTAGTGTCGACAAAGTGCATCAAATAGAAGGCAAAAAGGTCAAGTAGTGTCGACACTAGTTCAGGTGGTGTCGACACTAGAGACAGTTTCCAGAAAACCTTCTGGCAGATGTGGGACAGTGTGTCGACACTAGCACAGGTGGTGTCGACACTAGATCAGTTTTCCAGAAAACCTTCTGGGTCAACTAGGACAGTGTGTCGACACTAGCTCAGGTAGTGTCGACACTAGAGACCTTCCCAGAACATCATCTGGGCAGTTTTGGGACAGTGTGTCGACACTACCTCAAGTAGTGTCGACACTAGTGGCCCTTCCAGAACAAAACACATGGTCATGTGGAACCTGAGAACACATCTCATGCAGTGGTATACTTACCCCACTTATAACTCTCTAACGAATGACATTTAGACAAAATGTTCAACACGAAAGATGACGAGGTCAATTAGTAGAAGAACTTTGATGTTAGGGGTTTGATCAAATTCAGTCTCAAATCCCAAGAAAACCTGTGAGGAACAAAAGTCAAGTGTAACGCGAAATCGCAGTATCATGCAGAGACTCTCTTATCATCCTTCTAACTATCTAACAAAAGACTTTTGGACAAAACGTCCAACATAGATGATGATTGTGAGTTCAAGTAGAAGAACTGTAATGAAGAAAGTTTTGTCAAATTCGGTCTCGAATCACGTGCATAATAAGAAGAACGGGAAAAGCCCTAACTGTGCGAGACTTCGAGAAAATCACCAATACACAATGTATTCTCCATGAAAACCAGTCAAACCATTTGCAAATGAACCTAGATTCAAAGAACTACATGTTGGTGTTGGTTTTCTTTAATCTTGGCCTGAGAACACCTACCTTTATGAAGATTTAAGTCTAGTCGATATTCTGGATGCTACAGAGGATGCAGGGGATGAAGATCCAGGTTCCTAGCCTTTCTCCTGCTCCTCAGAAGTTCTAGCCTGCCTCCAAAATGACCCCAACTTGTTGTCAAACCTTCCCCAAGAGTTTGAGGACGAGTTCTTATAGATTTAGGTTGTAGTTAAGAGTCCTAACGAGACTAGAAAAGAGGCTGCGAATCTGCTCCCTGTTTTTCCCAGAATCTGGGACTCTTTCCTACAAAAGAGGTAGTAGTGGTTTAGGAAACCTCCTCTTAGGGTTGGGTCGGGTTTTGGCTTACCATGCATGACTAATCACCCTTATTTTAACCCTAAATTACCCTTTCTAATTATGGCATAATTACCTACATGAATTTCTGGGTAATTCCCTGTCCCAACTCATTTATATTCTTGGGCCAAATGTGTTCTATAGGCCCAATCTTGTTAATGGATCATTATTACATGGTGTTGGATGTCTCTCCCATATGTTTAATTAATTTATCCCCCTTTATTTCTGGAATTTTAAATTGATAAATTTCTGGGGTGTTACAATTCAAGCCTTCCAATAATTGTAGTCTTCACCATCAAATAGAGGAGGTCTGTTGATGAACTGACCTTCTGCGTACCCTTGAGCTACCATTTATCTTTGCTCTTAAGACCATGAGATCTTCTTTCTTGAAGAGACTTGGCTCTGATACCACTTATTGCATAGATAGCAAGCCCAGAGTGGGGGGGGGGGGTGAATGGATTGCTAAATGCCAGTTTTGAAATAAAACCTGTCAATAAAAATGCTTAATAGAAAAACACTAGGATCGAAAGTTAGTGTTAGTGAGAGTGAAGACAAACAAGCAAACACACAAAGAACAAGAGATTTTTATCTTGGTTCGGATCCCCTATCCCAAGGAGTGCTATGTCCAGTCCCCAAGCAACAACTTGGGATATCACTAACCAAGGGTACTGTCCCCCTTAATGACTCTTACACATCCAGCAGCAGCTGGCCTTCTCTTCTAAACCCGAAGAAGTATAAACCAACACTTGATGTAATAGGTATTCCTTCTTCAATGAAGGGAATAAAAACCACTTGTTTCCTACAGGTCTTCTCTTCACAACCGAAGAGGAACACACACAGAGAATGTGAGAAAAAGGAGAATGGCCCCTAGACCAAGCTTATAAGAAATTGCTTGATCTGAGGCTGAATCTGAGAGGCAAAGATTTGCAACAAGAAAATCTCTCTGAACTACACTAGCTCTCTAAAGACTAAGCAAATGAAAAACGGAGAGCGGAGAGCTAAAAGTTGGTTCACTGGAAGGAGTGAGCTCTTCTTGCTGATGCTCGCAAGTGCTTTATGGATTCTATGTGTGTTGCTCAGTGTATCTCACTGTATCAATCTTCATGGAGTCATCAGTCTTCTATAAATCTTCTCTTGAAAGTATAGCCATTGAAGTGTTCATTGTCTCTATGTCTGAAGCACGTTAGACTGTTTGAACGAGGTGTGGAACAGGTAAGCCTGCAGTCATTAATGCTCTAGGAGACACATACGCAAAGAGAAGATTCATCCAAATATCTTTCACTTCAGGTTATCCAACGTTGTAAGATATGGTACTGGCAAAAGACCTGCACGTAATAAATACCAAAATGCAGACAGTTAGACTGTCTGTCATGCCCCGCCAATTTAGCAGCGGAATAAATTGGGGAGGCATGAAGAACGTGTATGGTAACGTAAATTGCGCATACATTCGCAAATATCAGAGCATCTAATGAACAATAATTACAATAAAACTCCTCATTTTATTGATAATTCATCTAAACTAATACAATCACTAATTTAAAGCCAAAACATAGGGCTCAATAACATCATTATATTGGAAATGATAAGTAAGCAACCAATTATCTATACTCTATGATACTAAAGACATTCCATCGCTATGACTCCAGGTCGCTCATCACTCCAGTCCATTCCCGTTGATGTGTGTAAGGTCATCATCCGACTTACCTGAAAACACAATGACAAATAACGAAGGGTGAGCGATAACGCTCAGTAGGACTTAATATCTCATGTAAACAAGCATGCTTTAAGTGATTAATGTCTTGTAAAGTAGGTCAACTAGAGAGAATGATCAAGTATAGTCAAGAGAGTAATAGTACAAGATAACAAGTGAACGGTAATATATTTCAAAAGATTATTACAAAACTAGGATGATAAAGAACTGTCCATGTAACGATATAGCGTGTAACGAGATAGCGTGTATGGTTGCACAACAGTGCACTAGTCACGATAGCAAGTAACGTGTGTTTGGTTGATCAATTTATGAACCGAGAAAGTCTAGTATTGTGATTGATTGATTGATTGTCTTAGATTAAATCATGATAGTCATGCGTTTGGTGTATGCCATCACCTGATCATTAGACCCCTGCGAGTTATAGCCCTTCAGGTGCTCCTCCCAAGGACTAGATCGGGCCCTTATTATGTTGCCTAGCATAGTCATGTTTGTTATCTTAGACAATCAATTGATGGCCAAGTAGAGTACCAAGAATATATGAGAGTAGTAGATGAACTAGACGAGAGTGTAGAGAGAACGTGAACAGATGAGAGTATCGAGATAGTAGATGAGATAGGGGCATTTCCGTAAAATGACGAGAAACACACGATAGTAACGGTTGCACGGCACCAGGTGGGGTACCGGTAGTCTGGTAGAAGTCACAACCGCCGCCTTAACCGTGCCGAGTACACAGGTCAGGTAGTCCGGTGTGAACGCAAGACAAGAAGGAATACACTAAGGCATGGATCGTACTGATCCCTAAGGTGCATCGGGATTTGGGGTACAGCCAGCTCGTTGACTAAGGACGTGCGCCAAACCCATGAAGACTTACGGAGGTCATGACAACGATTCCCTAGTCCAGTCGAGAGTATTCCCCGTGGAGAGGTGGTCCAAGTCGAGAGAAAAGTGTGTAGAAAATGGGTCTGTCGTGCCTCGAGTGCTCAAAGCCGAGGGAAAACGATAACAGTATTTAAAATGTGTGTATACAATGAAAACAATTATATTTAATAAAATAGGGTAATTTAGTCATTTATTTTGCTAATTAACCGAATACATTATTGCATAATTTATCACGGTCAAATGGCATTTAATAATGTTGTGTATGTAAGTGTAAAGAAATCTTGAGGATATGACAAGTCGTGCAAATGTCATTTTAAATAATTAAATTTATATCATTAATGCCATTTATTTATTTACCAAGTCGAATTAACTATAACATGGGTTAATCATGACTAATTAAGGGGTATATAGATTAAACAACAGGGCATATGCACAATTTTCCATTCTGGTCGGAATCATGAAAACACGGCGGACTTACCCGTCGCGATTCAAGTTGCGACGGGGTGGTCGGGCGCGACACGTAGACCAGCCGGCCTGGCTCAGTCCGGGAAGGGAATGCGGTGGCGAGGCCCGCCGTGTTCAAGACGTGACGTGGCGGCCGACCGCAACCCTCCTGTTATCGCGGCGTATCGCGCCGCCGCGATATCAGGGACGGTCTGGGTTTTTTCCCCTTTTTTCAAGGTTGATCAGATTTGACACAGGGCTCTTATAAATTCAATATAAAATCATATAATGACCCAAAATCACGAATCAAGTTTGAAATGAAAGTAGACACAATGATATATCAGTCTGCACGATTAATTTGAAATTAGACATGATTTAGGCATGCTTTGAACATGTTACATTTTGATGACCTAAACAGGCACAGTCAGGATTAAAAGTATTAATTAGAGATGAATACATGATTAAAAATTATGAAACTAGGGGCGTGCGAAAGCTAACATGAAGTAGTATTTTAGAGAATTTTCTAATGATATGGGATAAAGTATGCACAGAGTTTAAAGGTAAACTTGAAGAGTTGGGTATAAGCAATAGACAGGGATTCAAAGATTTAATTCTCCCTCATGGGAGATCGAAATCGAGCAAAACCAATGGTGTTTGAAAGATAATAAGATGCAGTATACAAGAGAATTTTATCATGGCATGAGAGCAAGTACATTTGGGGAATTAGAGAAAACATGAGATTTCAGTTCATGGTAATAGCAGGAATTCACGAATTAAATTTGCCCAAATGGATGAGCGGAATACCACGAAACTTTAGGGCTTTTGAAGAGGTACATGAAGTCTACCTAGGGTAATTATTTCACGATTTTAGCTTGAGAGATTGCCTACCTTTTTTGTGGAGTAAGAAAAACCCTAGTTTGGATGGCGAAAATCAGAAAATCCAAGCTCCAAGCCTCCTCCTTTCCTTGCTCTCCTCGTCCTCAGCCTCCTTCTTCATTCTCCAGAGTTCCAAGAACGAACATTGGGTTCATAGGGTCAAATGAGAGGTGTATAGGGTGGTGATAGAGTCCATACAACTCTAAACTCTTCTCTTCTCTCCTAAATTTCGAAATTCCACTTTTATCTACCTATTTTTCCTCATTTATCTACCTAAAAGGGTTGTGGAGAGAGCTACTTTCGTGGCCATGGGGTTAGGATGAGGTAAGGAGTCTTATTTTGGATAATTACCATCATTTTAGGCATTATCTCACTCTTATTTAATTTATAAATCAATTAACTCCGAATTTCTTATTTTTCTCCCCCCTTACTATCACTTATCCACCCATTTGGCTTGGGGAGAACACCAATTTTGTGGCTAAGAAGTTTGGGTAGGTCTAGGATTCTTTTTAAGCTACTTATGAGTCATATTAGTGCTTTAGTAACCCCTTTTTAATTAAGAGATAATATAATTACGAATTTCCTTATTTAATATAAGTCTCCTATATTTTATCCATATTTCCTCTTATCAAAAGTCTTCTTTTAGATTAAGATAGAGTCATAATGAGTTGGGCTAGGGTTAGGACTCTTTTTAAGATAATTTAGGAGTTAAAATAGTCATTATCCTACCCCTTTTCATTTATTAATAATTTTAGGTACGGATTTTGACTTAATTAACTCCCATCCAAATTGGGCTTTTCACATTTGGGCCCATCATTTCATACTTGGACCACTTGTACAACCTATTTTCTAATTTAATTACTTTTATCCTAATTTAAATCTATTTATCATATTTATTCTATTGATTTCTTCTTTAAATTCAGTGTAATATTATTTACTCTAATATTTCTAACCTTTATCCATCCTTCGGACTCTGACTTTTTACCCAGTAACTTAGATACAGCTTAAATGTAGGACTTATACACTTATTTTTACTTAATGGTTTTAATTATCCTTTATTAACTAATTTATTCAATGGCCAAGATTGTCTGTTGGTCCGATTATCCTAATGGGCTATCAACCCATATTATTTAAAGTCTAACCATATGGTTATTTTAATTTATAGCCCATTCTGGCTCAAAAAATAATGGGTTCTCCGACTTATTCCTTAATTACGATAATAAGTCACATAAATTTTTAAACTTAGTCTAAATGAATTTGTTTATATCCCAATTCAATGATGGGTCATTAGAGAGTATTATTTAAAGTATAATTATTATTTTTACAGAATTTTTAGATGGGTTTATACGCATGTGATAATAATGCGTACCTTTTTAACCGGTTGAATTTATTAATCGATAAATTTTTAATTTATCCATAATTTTTTATTAATGGATTTTCCGGGGTACTACATCCTCCCCCACTTAAAAAGAATTTGGTCCCATGTTTACGTTGTGGCAGTTTGGAGCATCGGATGCAAGACTGCTCTCTCCTAAAGGAACCATCCACTAACACTGAAGATCTCAACTCTATGACCAAAGAGAACCAGCCAAACAGTATACAACTACCCCTATTCAAAAAGGGCAATGCGAACACTGCAATAGGATATGCCACATATTGGAGGAATGCTGGAGGAAGCAAGGAAAATGCTTACGATGTGGCAGCCCAGACCACAAGATTAGAGATTGTCCACAATTAAAGAATCAATGTCAGGAAGAATCAAAACAACCAGCCACGCTAGAAGCCGTGGAGCAACTCCCTCCAAATCATGAAGTGTGCATCATGGAAGGTAACCCTAAACTTATGATGATTAATACCTTTTAAGCATGGAGGGATAATTCATATTTAATCGAAGGAGACGTGGAATTTACTCTTCTCCAGCACTCCTTTGCCTTATGTCCCGGCTTACTACAATGGCGGCAGATGGGCTTGTAAAAGTTCTTTCTACGTTCCTTCTGTGTGTTTGTCTTGTTTCCCTGTTGGTGTCTTCCCTTCTTGTTCTTTTTGGTCACTTTTCTAATCTTCTTGGTCGTCCTTAAGGCTCCTTCCATTACTTGGGCGGCTTTCCGACATGCCCGAGCTAGCTCTTGAGTTAACTCTATTTCGTCTTGCAGTGACGTATGTTTGGCATCCATTTAAGAGTTCCTTCAAGAATAAGGTTGGCATTAGGATGCTAAAGAAATATTTAGTTGATACACACATATATATAGATATATGTATTATGATCTTAACCATGGTTCTACCCAATCCTCACACAGGTATGGTGGTTGACATAGACACGTGTCAGGGCAGTTCACCTAAAACATCCTGGACTTAAATGTCCTAATAAGGACATCCTAGGCTCTGATACCAACTGTCATGCCCTGCCAATTTAGCAGCGGAATAAATTGGGGAGGCATGAACAACATGTATGGTAACGTAAATTACGCATACATTCGCAAATATCAAAGCATTTAATGAACAATAATTGTAATAAAATTCTTCATTTTATTGATAATTCATCTAAACTATTACAATCACTAATTCAGAGCCAAAACATAGGGCTCAATAACATCATTATATTGGAAATGATCACTAAGCAACTAATTATCTAGACTTTATGATACTAAAGACATTCCATCGCTATGACTCCGGGTCGCTCATCACTCCAGTCCATTCCCGTTGATGTGTGTAAGGTCATCATCTGACTTACCTGAAAACACAATGACAAATAACGAAGGGTGAGCGATAACGCTCAGTACGACTTAATATCTTATGTAAACAAGCATGCTTTAAGTGATTAATGTCTTGTAAAGTAGGTCAACTAGAGAGAACGATCAAGTATAGTCAAGAGAGTAATAGTACAAGATAACAAGTGAACGGTAATACATTTCAAAAGATTATTGCAAAACTAGGATGATAAAGAACTGTCCATGTAACGAGATAGCGTGTAACGAGATAGCGTGTATGGTTGCACAACAGTGCACTAGTAACGATAGCAAGTAACGTGTGTTTGGTTGATCAATTTATGAACCAAGAAAGTCTAGTATTGTGATTGATTGATTGATTGTCTTAGATTAAATCTTGATAGTCATGCGTTTGGTGTATGCCATCACTTGATCATTAGACCCCCGCGAGTTATAGCCCTTCAGGTGCTCCTCCCAAGGACCAGATCGGGCCCTTATTATGTTGCCTAGCATAGTCATGTTTGTTATCTTAGACAATCAATTGATGGCCAAGTAGAGTACCAAGAATAGATGAGAGTAGTAGATGAACTAGACGAGAGTGTAGAGAGAACGTGAACAGATGAGAGTATCGAGATAGTAGATGAGATAGGGACATTTCCATAAAATGATGAGAAACACACGATAGTAACAGTTGCACGGCACCAGGTCGGGTACCGACAGTCTGGTAGAAGTCAAAACCGTGCCCTTAACCGTGCCGAGTACACAAGTTAGGTAGTCCGGTGTGAACCCAAGACAAGAAGGAATACACTAAGGCATGTATCGTACTGATCCCTAAGGTGCATCGGGATTTAGGGTACAACCAGCTGTCTAGTCGAGAGTATTCCCTGTGGAGAGGTGGTCCAAGTCAAGAGAAAAGTGTGTAGAAAATGGGTCCGTCGTGCCTCGAGTGCTCGAAGCCGAGGGAAAATGATAACGGTATTTAAAATGCGCGTATACAATGAAAAAAATTTATTTAATAAGATAGGATAATTTAATCATTTATTTCGTTAATTAACCGAATACATTATTGCATAATTTATCAAGGTCAAATGGCATTTAATAATGTTGTGTGTGTAAGTGTAATGAAATCTTGAGGATATGACAAGTCGTGCAAATGCCATTATAAATAATTAAATTTATATCATTAATGCCATATATTTATTGACCAAGTCGAATTAACTATGACATGGGTTAATCATGGCTAATTAAGGGGTACATAGCTTAAACAACAGGGCATGTGCACAATTTTCCATTCTGGTCGGAATCATGAAAACGCGGCGGACTTACCCGTCACGATTCAAGTCGCGACGGGGCTGTCGGGCGCGACACGTAGACCGGCCGTCCTGGCTCGGTCCGGGAAGGGAATGTGGTGGCGAGGCCCGCCATGTTCAAGACGCGACCTAGCGCCGACCGCGACCCTCCTGTTATCGCGGCGTATCACGCCGCCGCGATATATCAGCATGCATGATTTGACATAGGGCTCTTATAAATTCAATATAAAATTGTATAATGACCCAAAAATCACAAATCTAGTTTCAAATGAAAGTATACACAAAGATATATCAGAATGCACGATTAATTTGAAATTAGACATTATCTAGGCATGATTTCAACATGTTACATTATGATGACCTAAACAGGCATAGTCAGGATTAAAATAATTAAATAGACATGAATACAAGATGAAAAATTACGAAACTAGGGGCGTGCGAAAGATAACATGAAGTAGTATTTTAGAAATTTTCTAATGATATGGGATCAAGTATGCACGGAGGTTAAAGGTAAACTTGAAGAGTCGGTATAAGCAATAGATAGGAATTCAAAGATTTAATTCTCCCTCATGGGAAATCGAAATTGAGCAAGACCAGGGGCATTTGAAAGATAATAAGATGCAATATACATGAGAATTTTATCATGGCATGAGAGCAAGTACATGTGGGGAATTACAGAAGATATGAGATTTCAGTTCATGGTAATAGCAGAAATTCACAAATTAAATTCGCCCAAATGGATGAGCAGAATACCACGAAACCATTGGGCTTTTGAAGAGGTACATGAAGTCTACCTAGGGTAATTATTTCACGATTTTAGCTTGAGAGATTGCCTACCTTTTTTGTAGAGTAAGAAAAACCCTAGTTTGGATGGTGAAAATTAGAAAATCCAAGCTCCAAGCCTCCTCCTTTCCTTGCTCTCCTCGTCCTCAGCCTCCTCCTTCATTCTTCAGAGTTCCAAGAACGAAAATTGGGTTGATAGGGTCAAATGAGAGGTGTATAGGGTGGTGATAGAATCCATACAACTCCAAACTCTTCTCTTCGCTCCTAAATTTTGAAATTCCACTTTTATCTACCTATTTTTCCTTGTTTATCTACCTAAAAGGGTTGGGGAGAGAGCTACTTTCATGGCCATGGGGTTAGGATGAGGTAAGGAGTCTTATTTTGGATAATTACCATCATTATAGGCATTATCTCACTCTTATTTAATTTATAAATCAATTAACTCCGAATTTCTTATTTTTCTCCCCCCTTACTATCACTTATCCACCCATTTGGCTTGGGGAGAACACCAATTTTGTGGCTAAGAAGTTTGGGTAGGTCTAGGATTCTTTTTAAGCTACTTATGAGTCATATTAGTGCTTTAGTAACCCCTTTTTAATTAAGAGATAATATAATTACGAATTTCCTTATTTAATATGAGTCTCCTATATTTTATCCATATTTCCTCTTATCAAAAGTCTTCTTTTAGATTAAGATAGAGTCATATTGAGTTGGGCTAGGGTTAGGACTCTTTTTAAGATAATTTATGAGTTAAAATAGTCATTATCCTACCCTTTTCATTTATTAATAATTTTAGGTACGAATTTTGACTTAATTAACTCCCATCCAAATTGGGCTTTTCACATTTGGGCCCATCATTTCATACTTGGACCACTTGTACAACCCATTTTCTAATTTAATTACTTTTATCCTAATTTAAATTATTCTATTGATTTTTTCTTTAAATTCAGTGTAATATTATTTATTCTAATATTTCTAACCTTTATCCATCCTTCAGACTCTGACTTTTTACCCAGTAACTTAGATACAACTTAAATGTAGGACTTATACACTTATTTTTACTTAATGGTTTTAATTATCCTTTATTAACTAATTTATTCATGGGCCAAGATTGTCTGTTGGTCCGATTATCCTAATGGGCTATCAACCCATATTATTTAAAGTCTAACCATATGGTTATTTTAATTTATAGCCCATTCTGGCTCATAAAATAATGGGTTCTCCGACTTATTCCTTAATTAAGATAATAAGTCGCATAAATTTTTAAACTTAGTCCAAATGAATTTTTTTATATCCCAATTCAATGATGGGTCATTAGATAGTATTATTTAAAGTATAATTATTATTTTTACGAAAATTTTATATGGGTTTATACGCACGTGATAATAATGCGTACCTTTTTAACTGGTTGAATTTATTAATCGATAAAATTTTAATTTATCCATAATTTTTTGTTAATGGATTTTTCGGGGTACTACACTGTCTCTATGCTGTCAGTCAATGTTAGAAGTCATGCTATATGAATGTACACAAAAATAGAAATGTCATTCTGTCACCCTGAAAAGCGTTTGCTATATAAACACATGTGTAGAATGCACACAGATATGTGATATGCAGAGATGTGTACAATCAAAATAAATGTTATGTGGTGCAAGATTCAAAGATATATGCGGGAAGACTTGAACTTCATAGAATTTGAAAATATGTTTGAATAGAATAGTTATTTTCAAGCTTATCTGAGATGATAATAATAAAAATATGATAATTCATTCAAACCATAATCGTTGTGAAGGGTGTTGTTGTATACGTGAAATTGATTTCATAATCATAATCCATATATAAATGAAATTTTATGTTGATGTGAATAATGAAATCATTGTGTGAACAAATTGTTGTCCAAGTAAATCGTTATTTAAGTAGAAGTAAATTGTTGTTTGAACAAATTGTATCTTGACTAAAAGCAAATCGTTGTTTGAGCAAGTCGTTTCATGACTAGAAGAAAATCGTTGTCCGATCAAATTGTTGTTTCAGTGAAAGCAAATCGTTGTTCAAGTAAAAGCAAATCATTGTTTGCTATCAAATCGTTGTTTAAGTTAAGGCGAATCATTGTTTTGACCAAATCGTTGTTGAAGTGATAGCGAATCATTCCAGCGATCAAATCATTGTGTAACATACCGAATCGTTATGGCGATCAAATCGTTGTTTAACTTATCGAATCGTTACAACGATCAAATCGTTGTTTAACTTATCGAATCGTTACAGCGATCAAATCGTTGTTTTAGCATATCGAATCATTACAGCAATCAAATCGTTGTTTAACTTATCGAATCGTTATAGCGATCAAATCGTTGTTTATCTTATCAAATTGTTATAGCGATCAAATTGTTGTTTTAACTTATCGAATCATTATAACGATCAAACTTATCAAATCATTGTTTAACTTATGAAATCGATAAAGAGACCGAATCATTATTTCACTTATAAAACCGATGTTCTGTCAATGAAATTGATGTGTACATAGAATAAATGCTTTGAACTGTAAATAAGAGTGTGTGAGAATAACTTACAGATTTTGCTTGACTTATTTCTTGTGGATGAACTTCAGAAAAGATTATTAGAAAATATTTGTTAAGATTTTGTTAATCACAAAAATTGCATATAATAACTAAAATTATATGGGGAGAGACTGGCATCATCATAGAAGGCATATGAGGACTTGATCTAAGTGTGGGGATCGGAGTTGTGTGAAGAAATCACCTCTTTGGCTGGCCGAGGAGGGATTCATCGCCATAATTAGATCTTCTGATGTTTTTCTAAAGGCAAGTAACTTAGGGGTTCATCCCTAGACTTGTCCCTAGAGTTTTAGAAAATTTTACGGATTTTTAAATCGTGTCCTGGACCCCAAAATTCGGGTCTTTGTGTCGGTCTGCACCCCCTTTTTGCAGACAGGAGGGTGACGGCAAACTTGTTGCCCCAAAGTTCCTAAGTTAACGGCAACTGATTGTGCCGTTAACCCACTTTGACGGCAAGACCCTTGTCGCCAAGTTCTTCTGTTTTTACAGAACTGTGATTTTAATCTCTGTGATAGTTTTCAGATTTTTGGATGTTTGCTCATGCTGTAAAAATCATGGATGTTTAGGTATTGTCCTAGGGTTAAACAATGAATTTCTGTCGAATTTATGATCATGCTTTCATTTAAAATAATTTTTGTTATGGAGAAATATGCCTGATTTGATAGGATTAAATTATGAATAAATAGAATTGATGTAGGAAATTTTGACATAAATTTTTCATGAATTTAGGGCTACTGTTTACATGTTTTAAAACTATGAGAACTGACTGTTTACTATCTATCATGTTAAAGTGTAATATCTTGGTAAAATTACATGAAAACTGTATTCAGTGTTAAAAATAGTATACTGTTACGAAAATTCTGGAAAATCAGCCATATGATATCTTATATGTGTAGAGTTTGTAGTTAAAATATGGGATGGTTTTGATATCAGTAGGTACTGATTGCACTTATAAAGGGTATTAAAGCCATGTTAAGCATGTTTGATTAACAAAATGTATTTTCAAGTGATTAGCAGCATGTTTAGGTACTCTTATGCATGATTTGATACTCTTAGACAGTAATGCCAAGTTTTGTAAACTGAGATGTATGTACTTTAAACATTTGCATGTGAATGGACCAATTAGTGCATGTAAAATGATGTTAATCATGTGATTAAGTGAGATAATGTGTTTAAGTGAAATGTGTGCTGAAATTGACACTTATACCATAGAAAGCTATGGAGTCGTACCGTACAAAACTCCCTATGGAAGGCTCAATGTGTATGTGTTTTGTTGTGGGCATCAGATGAAATGCTGGAGGTGGACAAGCACCACTAGTTAGGGTGGAGAGGAGTTCTCCCGGTTCTACAAAGTTACCAAAGCCATCACCATAATGCCTAGGTGACGGGTATGTGTTATGTGATGATCAGTCCATCTCCCATATTATTTTATTTAATTATATACAATTTTGGTGATTAACAAAACAGAACAATTATTCTAACAAGTTTTTATAAAGTTCATCGACAGGGAATAAATCGAGGCCTAAATGTAAGTATTCTTACACTGTATCATTTAAAGTTCAGAGCATGCATTCCTCTAAGTCCATATCGATTTCCTTTATGGCATAACGATTTCATAAGAATAAAAGAACGATTCTATCGCTATAACGATTTCGTAAGTGTAACATCGATTTTGGTCTCACAAGGATTTCGTAAGTGTAACATCGATTTCTGTTTCACAACGATTTCGTAAGTGTAACAACGATTTCGGTCTCATATCGATTTCGTAAGTGAAATAATGATTTCAGTTTCACATCGATTTCATAAGTAAAACAACGATTCGGTCATCGGTTTCTTAAGAGAAACAACGATTTGATTGTTATAATGATTCGATTAGTGAAAAATATCAATTTGATTGTACAACGATTTGCTTTCTCTTGTACAACGATTTAATTATGCTTGTACAACAATTTGTTATATCTGTACACGATTTGCTTGTGCAACGATTTACTTTCTCTTGTACAACAATTTGCTTATACCTGTACAATGATTTGCTTTCACTTGTACAACGATTTACTTATATCTATACAACGATTTGCTTGTACATCGATTTGTTTATGTCTGAACAACGATTTTCTCAAACAACGATTTGTTTATGTTTGAACAACGATTTACTCAAACAACGATTTGTTTATGTTTGAACAACTATTTTTTTAAGTTTGAACAATGATTTGCTTATGTTTGAACAATGATTTGCTCAAACAATGATTTGTTTATGTTTGAAGAATGATTTGCCTATATTTGTATAACAATTTGCATAAACTACGATTTCATAAGTGAACAACTATTTCATTGTCATAACGACTTCATAGATACATCAATTCATACATGATATTCAAATATTTTCAAATATTGTGAAAGTCAAAGTCATCTAGCGTGCATCACTAATATCCTGCATTTATTGTGATTGTACACATCATCTTCATGTCGCATGTGTCGAATGCTTTTCTACACCATGATAATAGCAAATACTTTATAGGTGATAGAATAGCATTTCTATTTTGGTATACGTTCTTACTGCATGGTTTCTAACGTTGACTGAAAGCATAGAGATAGTCTAGCTATCTACGGTTTGGCATTTATTGTGTGCAGGTCTTTGTGAGTACCAAATCTTACAATGTTGGAAACTAGAAGCTGAAGAATATCTGGATAATCTTCTCTTTGCGTGCATGGCTCCAAAGCATTAAATGGCTGCAGCTTACCTATCATACACTCGAACAATTGTTTCTAACGTGCATCTATCATAGAGACACGACCATTTCAATGGATATATTTTCAAGAGAAGATATATAGAAGACTGATGTCTCCATAAAGAACAACTTTTGCACCTTAGATCTTTTTAGAAACCAACCTTCAAATTTCGAGCATCAAAAACAAGAGCCATAAAGCTTCACTCCATAACCTTCTGTAGCTCTTAGCTCTCCGTGTTCACTTGCTTAGCTTTTGGAGAGCCTTTGTAGTTCTGAGAGTTTTCATCTAGTGAAAATCTTTCTCTCTCAGACATTGCCTCAGATCAAGCAATTGTTGTAAGCTTGGTCTAGGGGC
Organism: Colocasia esculenta; assembly: GCA_014218235.1. Classification (NCBI taxonomy): domain Eukaryota; kingdom Viridiplantae; phylum Streptophyta; class Magnoliopsida; order Alismatales; family Araceae; genus Colocasia; species Colocasia esculenta. The sequence continues at coordinate 55,727,398 of CM024762.1, forward strand.
CATTCGCTTTTATTCACATCTGTTGTGAAGTTCCTCTCCGGGTTGTGAAGAGATGACCTGTTTGAAACAGGTGGTTGGTATTCCCTTCACTAAGGAAGGAAGACCTGTGTATCAAGGTGGTTTTGTACCTCTTCGGGGTTAGAAGAGAATTCCAGCTACAATGGATGTGTAAGGCTCCTTAAGGGGGATAGTACCCTTGGTTAGTGAAATCCTAGGTTGTTGCTTGGGACTGGACGTAGGACTCCTTGGGATACGAGGTCCGAACCAGGATAAAATTTCCTGTGTTGTGGTGATTGTGTGTTTTCTCTCTTGTCTTCTCTATTACTAAACACTAACAATTAATCTCAGTGTTTTTCTGTTAAGCATTCTGTTGACAGGTTTTATTTAAAAACATTTTTTAGAATCCATTCAACCCCCTCTCTGGGCTTGCTAGCTGGGCAACAAGTGGTATCAGAGCCAAGTCTCTTGGACAAAGAAGATCTCACGTTCTGAAGAGCAAAGATAAATGGTAGCTCAAGGGTATGCAGAAGGTCAGTCAGTCAACCGACCCCTCTATTTGATGGTGAGGACAACAACTATTGGAAGACAAGAATGGAGTTCTTTCTCTAGGGTCTCGATTTTCAACTGTGGTCCACCATAGAAGAAGAGACTTAGTTGTTCTGAACAACAGAGAAAATTGGACAGACGATGATAAGAAGATGATATCGTTAAACTGCAAAGCAAAGAGTATACTATGCTGTGCACTGAGCAAGAAAGAATTTAATAGGATCTCAGCGTGCAAATCAGCAATGGAAATGTGGGAGAAACTTAGAATCACATATGAGGGAACAAACAAAGTCAAAGAAACAAGGATAGATATCTTGGTAGCTCAGTATGAGAGATTTCAAATGCAACTAGGAGAATCAATCACACAAATGTATAACAGATTCACAAATATTACAAATTGATTGGCTGGGCTTGGCAAAAGATATGACATGGGAGATATGGTAAGGAAAATATTGAGATCCATACCAGCCTCGTGGACTAATAACAGCCATAGAAGAAGCAAATGACCTGAAAAGGATGTCTCTTGAAAAGCTCATTGGGTCACTAATGGCCCACGAGATAAACATGGAAAGGCTTGGGGAGTCCTCCAGCAGAAAGAAACACAACAATGCTCTCAAGGTTGCAAAAGACACATCTGGTGATGAACCAGATGGTGATAAAAGCACTGGAAGCAGTGAAGATGAGGAAGCATTCCTATCCAGAAGATTACAGTGCATATTGGCCAAGAAGAAATACTAGTCTGGAAGGAGTTATTTCAAGAAAGGAAAGGACTTCAAGAAACCTGAAGTCAAGGATACAAAGAAAGCTCAACCCATATGCTATGAATGTAAGAAACCTGGTCATATTAAGGCTGAATATCCAAAACTAAAGAAGATGGAGTTCAGAAAGAAGGATAGCTCGAAGAAATTCAAAAGGTACAAAAAGAAAGCCATGGCAGCTTCATGGAGCAACGACAATGACTTAGACAGTGAGTCAAGCTCCAGTGAAGAAGAAGAAGAAAAGGCCAACCTGGCCTTCATGACAAACATAGAGGAAATTGTAACTTCTGACTCATCCTTTAATTCATGCAATGATTCAGATTCAGATAGTTTAGAAGACGCATTTAATGAATTATATAGTAAATATAAAGATGTGTGCAAATTATTAAAAACCACCAAGAAAAGTCATGCATGCTTAGACGTCATAAACTCAGATCTAAAATCTGAAACCGAGTAGTTAGTAAAACAAATCTCCGAACTGAAAAAGAGAAGTGAATTTTTATGTGAAGACCTAAAAACTAAAAATGAATAAATAACAAAACTGAAAAAACAGGAAACTTTAAATGAACTAAAAAGGAAGTTGACATACTAACTAAGGAAAATGAATATTTAACTAATACAATTGAAAAGTTTACAAATGGTAAATCAACTTTAATACTAAAAGGAGCTAGAAGATCAGGCAAGAAGAAGCATGGCTTAGGATATACTCCACCAGATAATGAAGAAACAATAGTCCATCCTAAAATCTATCCAATGCCAAAATTTATAGTTGAACAAAATACTGAATATAAATCTAACTTTAAGTACATCCAAACTAAAAAAGTAAGTAGAATATCTTGTTGTAGTCATTATAATAAATTAGGACATACCAGAACAACCTGTACGACAAAACACCTAAAATGGATCCCTAAAAGAAAAGCTAATGAAACTAAGCATCAAGGACCCAAAATAACTTGGGTACCTAAATCTTATTGTTTTCATTACAGAGAAGCCTTAGAGCATCTAAGTGGTACCCAGATAGCGGGTGGTCAAGGCACATGACAGGAAACAAAAAGCTATTGTCGCACGTCAAAGATGAAGAAGGCACAGTGACTTACGGTGACAATGGAAAGGGTACGGTGATCGGCTGTGGTTCGATTGAAACTCAAGGCAGAATTCTTATAGAAGATGTGTTATGCGTTAAAGGTTTCAAGCACAATTTGATAAGTACCAGCCAGCTATGTGACAAGGGTCACCAGATCAGGTTTTAAGAGTCAAAGTGTGTAATTATGAAAGATGGTGTAACAGTGTTCGAATCCCGCAGAGAAAAGAATCTATGTGTGCTTCATCTAGAAGAGTTGAAGGATCAAGATGTAAGCCTTGCAGCAAATAAAGATCAATCAGCTGAACTATGGCACAGGAGATTCAGTAAGTGCAGTTTGGATGAAATTAGAAAATTGATCAAGCGAAATATAGTGGAAGGCTTGCCCAAAATAAGCTCATGAATAGAAGGTGTATGTGAACCTTGTGCAAAAGGGAAGTATGCAAATACATCTTTCAAATCAAAGATAGTAGTAACCACCTCCAAACCATTAGAGCTACTACACATGGATTTATTTGGGGCGATGAGAACCACCAACCCTGGAGGAAAGAATTTTGGATTTGTAATAGTTGATGATTATTCAAGATTTACATGGGTATCATTTTTGGAGCATAAAGATGACACTTTTGACAGCTTTGTTAAGTTAAGTAAGAAAGTTCAGAAGGACAAGAAGTTCAGCATAATTAGTATTCGATCAGATCATGGAGGAGAGTTACAAAATGATAAATTTGTAGAATTCTGTGATGATCAAGGAATTGAGCATAACTTTTCAGCACCAAAGACACCACAACAGAATGGACTAGCTGAGAGGAAGAATAGAACATTATTGAATATGGCCAGAACCATGTTATCAGAATATAATCTTCCTACATATTTCTAGGCTGAAGTAATCAACACAGTATGTTACATAATAAATAGAGTGATGATAAGGCGAATTCTGAAGAAGACAGCGTGTGAACTTTACAAGCAAAAGAAGCCCAAGATCAGTCACTTCAGGACGTTCGGATGCCCTTGCTTCGTCCACAATAATGGTAAGAGAGACATTGGTATGTTAGATTCTAAATCTGATGAAGGATTCTTCATGGGGTATGCTTCTAAACCTAAAGGTTATAGAGTCTTTAATAAACAAAGATTATTAATTGAGCAAACTGTTCATGTTATTTTTGATCAATCTAACCCTTCCTTGAGAAAGGAAGTAGATAGTGATGATGAAAATGTAAAAAAGTTATCCAAGAAACTAAGGGATACATCTATCAAGGATAATGAAGATCCACCCTTGGAAGAATTGTAACAGAAAGAAATATCTCATAATGATCTTCCAAAGGAATGGACATACAAGAAGGATCATCCAAGAGACAACATCATTGGAGATCCATCTGTTGGGGTAAGAACAAGAGGTAATGTTATTCCATGTGATTACTTAGTATTTTTTTCTCAAATTGAGCCAAAGATAGTCAATGAAGCACTATCTGATGAATCTTGGATTTTAGCCATGCAAGATGAACTTAATTAGTTCAAGAGAAACCATGTTTGGTCCCTTGTTCCGAGACCATCAGATCATCCTGTGATTGGCACCAAATGGGTGTTCAAGAACAAATTGGATGAAGATGGTGTTAGCACTAGAAACAATGCTAGACTGGTTGCTCAAGGCAATTCCCAAGAGGAAAGCATATATTTCGATGAAACTTATGCACCCGTGGCTAGACTAGAGGCAATTCGGACTTTACTTGCTTATGCATCTGCATTAGATTTAAAACTTTTTCAAATGGATGTAAAATCTGCATTTTTAAATGGATACATAAAGGTGGATGTCTATGTAGAACAACCTCTTGGTTTTGATGATGTAGATTTTTCAAATCACGTTTCCAAATTGCATAAAGCTCTATATGTTTTAAAACAAGCACCTAGAGCATGGTATGAAAGGCTTAGTGCATTTTTATTAAACCATGGTTTTATTAGAGGACAGGTAGATAGCACTTTATTTATTATGTCAAAAGTCAAAAATATATTGCTTGTGCAAATCTATGTGGATGATATAATATTCGGATCTACTGATGAATCTTTATGCAAGTACTTTGAAAAGCTTATGTAGGGAGAATTTGAAATGAGCATGATGGGGGAACTCAATTATTTCCTTGGACTTCAAATCAAGCAAGGCAAAGAAGGCACACACATCTACCAAGTGAAATACACTAAGGAATTATTAAAGAAATTTGAATTCGGCAATGCAAAGCCACTGTCCACACTAATGAGCACATCGACAAGGTTAGACAGTGATAAAGATGACAATAAAGTAGATGAAAAACTTTACAGAGGTATGATAGGATCATTACTTTACTTAACTGCTAGTCGACCTGATATTCTATTTAGTGTATGTATGTGTGCAAGATATCTGGCTGATCCTAAAGAATCTCATTTAATTTCTATTAAAAGGATTTTTAGATATCTAGCTAGAACTCATGATCTAGGTTTATGGTATCCAAAATCATGTGAAACTAGTTTAGTAGGATATTCTGATACTGACTATGCTGGATGCAAGGTAGATAGAAAAAGCACCAGTGGAAGTTGTCAATTTCTTGCAGGATGCTTGATTTCATGATCCTCAAAGAAACAAAATTTAGTAGCCCTATCAACAGCTGAAGCTGAGTACGTAGATGTTGGAAGTTGTTGCACTCAACTACTATGGATAAAACAACAACTTGAGGATTATGGACTGCACATCAAGACCATTCCATTGTTGTGCGACAACATTAGTGCAATAAATCTAAAAAAAAATCCAGTCCAGCACTCCAGAATGAAGCATGTAGAGGTTAGATATCATTTCATTAGAGATCATATAGCAAATGGTAATATAAATATTTCTTTTATAGATACCTTAAATCAGTTAGCAGATATCTTTACAAAAGCCTTACCTAAAGAGAGATTTACATCTCTTAGAAGGGAATTAAGCATATGTAATTTGTAATAGATTTCCTGCACGTAACCGAAATAATAACAGTTTCAGAATAATGCTTATTCTCTCCTCTGGAATTAAGGAAATCCTTTAATTGCTTGCGTCATAAATTGCTTTGACGGTTCTTTATTTCAAAAGACCTTATCTATTGCGAAATCGTCTCCTCTTTTGTCGTTTTCCGCATTTATTACGGCGTCTTTTCCAAAGCAACTTTAACTTTTTCTTTTAATCCCATAATCTATGCCATACCGATTCCACCATTCTCTCTCATCTCTTTCGACATGCCTGGAACGATAAACCCTATCGATTCCGACATCCTCTCTGTGTGATTTCGAAAGCATCCTTTGTTCGTGCCAAAATCTCTTGAGGGCTTCTGTTCTACTCCTTCCCACGATCCTCCATAGCCTTTCCCTGTTCAAATCCATGGCAGTTTCTGGGGTCTCCGCACTGTTGGTGGCTACGGCATTGCGTTCCTCACAGCAGAGCAGCAGCAACGGTTTGCAGCGGTGAAGACGAAGCTCTGTGGTAACAAGGCAGTGGATGTGGCTGATTTAGAGAAGAACGTGATATACAGTGTGGTAGCAGCAATGCAGAGGATGAAGTGGACAAAGATGGTGACTATTTTAGAGGCAAGCTATCCTTATTTGGTGAAGGCTTTCTATACCTATTTGAAATCCGAAGCGGACGGGTCCCTGACCTTGACAGTTAATGGTACTCTAATTAACATTACATTTGATCTGTTGGAGAGTCTATTTGGAGTGTCTACCAGTAGTCGCAGTGGGGTAGACAGTGTCGACATTCATGTCAAGGGACTAGGGATTATTGGTACTGAATATAAGTTGAAGGATGGTAAAATCGATATAAATCAGTTGAGTGCTTTCAATAGGATTCCTCACTTCATAGTTTGTCAGATCCTAGTGCCCAGAAGTGCTACTTTTTCCACTTGCCCTAAGGCAGATTCAGACATGATGTTCTGGGTGATTCAGAACAAAGATATCAATATGGCAGAAGTTATTATTGAAAGAATGAAGTTTGCAACTGCGATGTTATGGGACAAGAAGAACAAGCTCAACGTGTCCCTTCCTTATGCTCACCTGCTGACAAGGATTTTCCAGCATTTCAATATAGATTTCAATGGTGAAGTTTCAGAGAAGATGGGCTGGGCTATCAGGTCCAGAAATTTGAAGAAAAGCAAGTTTTCTTTAGTAGATGATTCTGCAGCCCCAGCATTCTTGGAAGAAGTAGCAGCAGTAGTCAGGCCAGAGACAGAAGTGAGGGTTGAAGACCCTGTTTCAGGTAGAGGATGCTCCTGCTCAGGGGGAGCATGTGGCTGAAATGGCAGCAGATGTTCAGGGGGGAGCCCGCGGCTAGCCCCCATGTTGATCAGTTTCAAGAAGGTATTGTAGAGAGCACCTCGGATGAAGATGAAGTTCCTGTTGATAATGTGAAGCCAGTTGTTGGCACCAATGATAAAGGCAAAGGTGTAACCACTGAAATTCCATTACTTACTAATAAGGCACACCGAAGGTCAAAGAAGAAGAAGCTCAGAGTGAACCTGAAGCCAATGATTGAGAGATTAGATTCACAACGGCAAATGCTTTGCTCTGTGCAGTCAGATATCTCATCCCTTTTTATGAGTCAGAGCTCTGCAGTCAAAGAGCTAAGTATGGTATAAGCGGCACTGAGGTGGATGAAAACTGAGTTGGGAAGTATGAAAACATTAGTGACAGATCTTTCAGATGTGGTGAGGGCACATTTAGCTTCCACTACCCCACCTGCTCCCACTCATGTAGTTCCAGAATCTTCAGGGCCGTCAGGGCCAGTTTCAGTAGAAGAAGTTCGGCCACCAGGGCCAAGGAATGAAGAAGAAATCCGGCCATTAGGGATAAGTAATGCAGAAGAAGAGGTTCAGCCATTTGGTGTTGAGGATTCAGGGCCATCAGGGCCCAAGGTTGTTGAGGAATCAAGAGTTGAATCACCTATAGAAGAGGCTGTACCACCAGAGCCCCCTACTTCTCCTCTTCAAACTCTAGCCCCTCCTTCTCTACCTTCATCTACCACTACTCCTCCAGCTCCTGCCACCATTAAACAACCTCTTCTTAAAAACATTTCCTCACCTACACCATTTCCTACCACAACCTCGTCTTCTCCTGTTTCTTCTACATTCATTCCTCCTCCTCCTTCTGAGGCACCTCCAGCATCCTCCTCAGCTGGAGCCTCATTCTATGTTCCTTCATCAGCTGAACCATTTGTACCACCTCCCTCTACTTCTTATTCTTTCCTTCATCCTCCTACTCCTCCCTCCTTTGTTACCATCATTCTAGAGGGTGCCCAACTTGAAGGTCCCTTTATCAAGAACATCAAAGATGAGTTTGAAGTAGCCATACTTCACTCAGTCCTATCAGTTGGCACTCACATTCATAGGACAGGCTCTTCCAGCCATTTTCCTAAAAAGAGAAAAATTTCTTCCAACCTTGCTATTTCTTCTAAGCCTCGTTTTCCACATCTTTGGTTTTCTATCACTGTTGGAAATCGAAGGAGGTCTATATATTGTGAATTCCTCCAGAAATGCTCATTTGCCACCATTTTTTGGCGTTCCTCACCTACATCTCACCTGTAGACAGGCCATTTTGGCAACATATCGAGTAAATTTTATGTTACACCGCAATGCCTCAAAGTGGCTCTCTTCAATTAACCTCTTAAGTGATTTTCCTATTTTTGTGGATTGTTTTAGGATTTTTAGGAATTTTTCTTAAGAGGCCTAAGGGGGTCTGTTGAACCTCTCCGATTTCCGTCCAGTACAGTGGACGTCATTTATGAGGTTTTTTATGCGGCGGGAAGAACTGACGTATACAACAACATTGATTAGCATCTGATCAAGACACCGCGATTAGAGCCTAAACCTAAACCGTACACCATAACACTGGTGCATGGAAGGGCCCACGTTTTTAAATAGATTCACGTCCGACTAAGCCGCCGCGATTAAAAGTCAAAACCTAAGCTCTAATCGTACCACTGACCGCATTTAAGAGCTCTCATGTCTCGAATGATGACGAAGTAGAATCGCGACCGCTTATGTCACCTCGTTTCAAAGCCACCTGTCAAATCAACATCGATCCTGTCAGAAAATCGATTCAGTTGGAAAACACAGCGGCTAGGCCAGACGCGATTCTCAATCATAGCTATAGGCTATGATTAAGAAATCATTCAGATCTTTGAAATTGCGGCGCTTTTATCAGACGCGATTCATCATAAAAGACATCCTCTGTCCCCGATGCTATTGAAGAATTTTGCCTAAAATACAGACCCGAGGCCATTGTTTGAAGCTAATCCACCCCCCCCTAGGCGAAGCCCTGCCAGATTGCGGAGTGAAACCCCTTAAGGCGAAGCCCTGCCGGATTGGAGACCCACATCCCAAAGCTAAGGAGAAGCAACGTCAACTTGAGCCTTTCCACGTCTCCGTCCTTGGAGTTTGGAGCATTCTTCCTCGTTCCATTGGGGCACGACGGGGTGGAGCTTCATCCACGTCGTCCACCCCTCTTCCAACCGTCTCCGCAGTGGCCCACATCGTCGCTCTCCTTTCTCCTCTTTATTTTTTATCGTACTCGTTGCATGCATTCATCTCACTACCACAGACACACACACACTTCATTTACTCCATTCCTACACTTTTAGGGGTTTAACACCACCCTACGAGGTGTGTTAATGCTCGTTTAATGTTTTTCTTTTCATCTCATTTGAGCTTCTACTACACTTTAAAAGTCTAATCAATCTGTCACGTTTTCTTGTTGTTTCCTCTTTTGCAAGGTAACCATCGCAGCTAAATCTCCTATATCGGTCAGCCTGTGGTAGGAGTAAGAATGACCCACACATCAACTCCCGCGATCTTCGGGTGAAGGTAAGTACGCAATCTTCCTCTCCCCGTTTCCTTCGGTACCCACGTGTACCTGGCGATCACACTCCACCTTTGTGCACACACACACCACCTTCTTCTCCTCTTCTTTCATTTTTTTCCTACTTTTTCCACCCCATTTCGCCCATCATTTTGTTCTACATCATACTAAATATATCTTTTTTCCTTTTTAAATCAAATTCTTTGTAGGACGGTGTCTTTGAAAAGAAAGCACCATCTACAAATTGGCGATCACAGTGGGACTCTTTCTTTTTTAGCTTCGGTTACCTTCCTTTGGCACCCACGTGTGCCCCTCCTTCGACACCCACATGTGTCACTCCCTTCGTAGCCCACGCGGTACTCTCCCCCTTCTTTCGCACCCCACACGCTGTTATTTGAGATTCCCATCGCCATTACCAAATTGTAGTTGTGTTATTTCTTCTTTTCTCCACATTTCCTTTGTAGAATTTTATTTAAGAAAGAGAAAAAAAAATCACCATCTTGTTCCCCTCCCTATTTACTTACTTCACATGAAGAAAGCATATCCATTGGACTTGTATTTCTTATCATTTGAATTGATTAAAAGCATGCTATCTTGATTTTTCTGTCTTCGGATTACTGCTTTGATCTGCGTCTGGTACAGACGACGCATTTTTGTATGTTGTTGTGCGGCGGACATACCTGACGCGATTTGTGACAGAGTCAAGAGGGAGTCGCCTCGGCCCTTGTAGCTCCTATGAGCTGTCAGATCCGCGGCTGCGTGAACGGACATGATTAAACTGAAGCGTGTCCACTGTACTAGACACTATTCAGTCTGTCACAGAGACCTCGATTTTTCTACTATTTTGAATTATGTATTTGCAAGGCATACCTTCGGCCGAGGGACCTCCTTCCCTCCTTTTCCTAGGATCCACACACCTCTCTTGGTGAGGGCTATCTCCCCATTCGACATTCTATCTCATTGAGCTAGAGAATCCTCATCAGGACCTCCATAAGTCTCCGTACCCCGTGGATTCCCTCATGGTGGACTGAGCGGGTTGTACCAATTTCGGAGACCCGAGTTAGAGCACCCATTGCTTGAGAGGGAGTTGCTTAGTGGGCCCAAAGTTCTCATCTTACCCAATTAGGCTCGTACCCACTTGGAGTGACATATTTCACCTCAAATCCACATTGAATCATGTTGGGTTGAGTGTGAAGACAATTCATTTCCCCTCATATTTTGATGATGACAAGGTGTGATTTTAATGCACAATAATTGGAACATGTTAGATGCACCACACATGTTATGACCACATTTAAAAAGCATGTTTCCAAACACATTTATTACTTATATTCATGATAAATCAATGGACTAATGATTTATATGTTTATTTCTCAGGGACATACAATTCGTTCAAGGGTAGTGTCGACACACCCCATACTGGTGTCGACACAATGCTCCAAGCCCTAAGACAAAAGATGAAGAAATGGTCAAGTAGTGTCGACACAATATCAAGTCAGGTCGACACTAGACCTAGTTCCCAGTGAGCCCTGTCAACAGGCCTGGATAGTGTGTCGACACTAAACCAGATGGTGTCGACACTAGAGACTTATCCCAGAAGGCCTGTTTTGCAGTACTCTCCAGTGTGTCCACATGAGATGAAGTGGTGTCGACACTAGAGACCTCTCCCAGGGAAGTTAGTCTGCCAGTCTGGGACAGTGTGTCGACACTAGATCAAGTCAGTCGACACACTCCAGAAAGTTTTTACACTCCAGAAAGTTTGTGACTTAAGGTGTCTCCTGGACATGTGGCACCCTAGGGATTTGGTGGATCGGCCTTGAATCATGTGCCCACGACCCCCAAGGGTACTTTTGGGTATATTGGACTATAAATAGTCCCTTTTGGCCATCCAACCAACAAGAGAGAAGAAGAGAGCCTCCAAGACTTCTCCAGAAGCTTTTCGGCGGCATGGCTGTTCTCCTCCCTATTCGTGCATCCTCTTGTGCTTCTTCTTTCCAATTCCATCATCTCCAAGCACAAGAAGGAAGATCAGATCCAAGATGGAGGAGTAGGATCAACTTCCAAGGTGCAGATCAAGTAGAAGCAGTCGTTTGTGGAGAATTCGAGGAAGATCCTGAAGATCAAATTACAGAGCATCGCCCAGGGACTTCAGAGATCAAGGCTCTTCACAATTCGACATCTACAAGGGAGTCTTCTGAAGAACAAGGACTTTTCAATGCATTTCTCATTTCCCCTTGTGTCTTCTTGGTTGTTCTAGAGATTGAGTAGTGTCTATTGCATCAATTCTCTTGAATGAACCTTTTGAGATCAGATCATTGCTAGAGGATCTGAATCTTTGTGTTGTGATCTAGCAAGTGGTTGTGAGCCTGTGTGCTCAGTGTTGAGTCATCGCACTCAGTTGTCATTGAGCAATTGTGCTCAGGTTCTAGAGTAGTCTTGCTCTAGAGGTTGTGTGAGTTGTAAAACTCTGGTTGGAGTTGTCAGGCTCCTGTGTGTGTGGTGTATCCGGTTGTTTAGTGGATCTTCACAGTGTGAGGGGTGGATGTAGGAATCACATGGTGTGATTTTCGAACCACCTAAAAATTCTCTGTGCAGTGGTTTGTGTGTGACTTTAATTCACCTTGCCCTAGATGTATGCATAGGGTTTTTCGAATTCATTCTAATCAACTTGATTCCACACTTCAATCATCTAATTCACACAGTTATTCATCAGATCTCTAAATTGCTCTTTTAAATTGTCTATGATTTCTTGCATTGTTTTAAATTGGCTAAGCTTCCGCAATAGTTGGCCTAGATCTATTCACCCCCCCCCCTTCTAGATCTTGTCCATCACATCTTCGATCCTTCAATTGGTATCAGAGTGGGTTTACACTTGATCTGATCTGATCTGAGTACTTCTGATTGTTTTGTGTGTCTTGATTGTGTGCTTGTTGTTTGCTCAGTATTTCTCTTTGCACCCATTTAAATTGCTTCAATGGATTCAAGAGGGTTCATGGCTAAGGGTCACTCTATTAATAGGCCACCCTTTTTCAATGGGACTGACTACACTTATTGGAAGAATAGAATGCAGGTCATCCTAAGAGCCTTGCACATTGAGATATGGAAGGTAGTCGAAGTAGGTCCCTATGAGAATCAGGGGGAGGAAGAGACCTGGACTAGGGAATAGATTAGGAGGGCCACTTTGAATTATAGTGCCATGAACATGATCCAATGTGCAGTCCACCCTAAGGAGTACTCAAGAATCTCAATGTGCAAATCTGCCAAAAAGATGTGGGATAAACTTGAATTACTCTATGAGGGAAACATCCCAAGTGAAAGAAACCAAAGCTAACATTCTTGTCTCTGAGTATGAATTGTTTATGATGAAATCTAATGAGACAATTTCTGAAATGTTTGCCAGGTTTATGATCATTGTCAATGGACTGAAGGCCTTAGGTAAGGATTATACAGATGCTGACTTGGTAAGGAAAATTCTACGCTCTCTTTCTTCAATTTGGCACACTAAGGCCACAGTCATTGAAGATTCTAAAGATTTGTCCAAAATCTCTTTGGATGAATTGATAGGATCCTTAATGACTTATGAAATCAATCTAAAAAGAAATGTAGAACATATAATTAAAACCAAGCCAGTAGCACTAAAGGCCTCTTCAAGTAACAAAGAAAAGAATCAGGAGAAAACCAGTTCTGAGGAGTTTGAGTCCAATGAGGATGAGCTTGCCCTCATGACCAGGCAATTCAGAAAATTCTTAAAATATAGAAAATGAAAATTTTCTGGGAAAAATAAATTTTCATCAGGTAAAAGAAACTCTTCCTTTTCTAATGTTAGTTCCAATAAGAATCAAAAATCTGATGAAATTGTCATTTGTTACAGGTGCAACAAGCCAGGACATATGAAGGGAGAATGTCCTGAAAACAAGAAGGAAAAACACAAAAAGATTCACAAGTTCAAGAAGCCAAAGGCCATGGTAGCCACTTGGTCCGATGAAGCCTCAAGTGAAAAGGAAGAAGAAGAAAAATCCTCAAGTTCTGAAAGTGAGGAAATTTACTTCATGGCGAATAGTTAGATGGAAAGGTAAGTACATCCTTCGAAGACTATTCAATTGAGGACTGGCAAGATGCATATGCTGAGCTTGTTGAAAAATACTCTGTAATAAGGAAAGAAAACAAGCATCTCAAAAAGAAATGGAAAACAACATGAATAATATTCCTCAAACAAAAGAATTTGTGAATTAGAAAATGAGGTAGTTGAACTTAATGAAGAGAAGGATAATTTCCTGAACTTAATTCATGAGCTTATGCTTGCCTCTCAAAAGTCCACCCATGAATTTAAAGAACTGTTTGAAAAGCTGGAAATAGAAAACAAAGATAAACAACAAAAGGTTGATGAAATCAAAACCTTAGAAAACTAGCTAAAAGAAAAATATGAAGTCATTGAAACCTTCACAAAAGGTAAAGACAATTTGGAGGCCTTTCTGGGAGCTAAAATGAAATCAATTTCTCATGGACTAGGATTCAATAAACAAAAACCTAAGAAAGACAAATCTGGTGAGAAAAGGGATAAAGCACTATTGATTAAATTTGTCAAAGGTCCTAGTCTTGGGAACACTGAAATCAAACAAACATCAAGCAAAACAACAAAAATTTAAAAAACTCAGAACCAAAAGAAGTCAACCAGGTCGACACAGTTACCTGACAGGTCGACACTAGTCCACAAGAAGAAGGATTCTGTTACTACTGTGTCGACACCAGTCAAGGAAAGGTCGACCTGGTCAACATCAACAAACACAAACCACAAAAACAAAAATTCAAATAAAAATTTGAAAAAGAAGAAAAACTCAAAGGAAGTCATTCATAAAAAACCTTGGACCTCCTAGACAGCATATCAAGTTGAATGAACCAATTCTTGGAACCAATGGTATCACAACCAATGTTGGTATCATCCCCAATTCTTCTATCCAAATTTTTATGTACCAACAAAACCCTTGGATTCCACCTCCTCATCTGAACTCTCATGTTCAAATGAAAAGCTCCCCTCCTACTGAAACCAAGAACATTGGTGTTTCATTCCTAAGGGAAAGAATAAATTGAAAAAGACAAAGAACACCACTGAAACAACACAAAAAAAAAACAAATCATATTTGGGTGAGAAAAGATTTGATGACTATGTTCAAACATTCTGATGGTCCCAACGCTGTTTGGGTACCAAAATCTTCTCTCCACTGATTGATTTTGCAGGAAGGTCGTGCACCCAATTCAAATGTATGGTTTCTGATAGCGGGTGTTCACGACACATGACTGGAGATAAAGCCAAATTTTCATTCCTGATTGAGAAGGAGGGAGGTTCAATAACTTTGGAGGTAAAAATAAAGGAAAGATCATTGGATCTGGAAAGATTGGTCAATCTTCCTCAAACTCTGTTGATAATGTTTATTAGTTGATGGGTTAAATTACAATTTGCTGAGTATTAGCCAACTATGTGACAAAGGTCACAAAGTTGTGTTTGAATCTGATTTCTGTAAGATAATTGATTCATCAACTGATAAAATAAAATTCTTTAGAAAAGGGAAAACAATGTTTACATGATCAACCTCAATAAAAACTTTTCTGAAAATCTTTGTTTTGTTGCCAATAAAGATGAAATTGCATGGACTTGGCACCAAAGATTTGGCCATGCAAGTTTCAGATCAATGAATAAATTGTTAAGGCTGAATTTGGTTAAGGGTCTCCTGAATCTTTTTCTAATATTGAAAATCAAGTTTGTGGGATTTGTGCCCAAGGAAAACAAACCAGGAAATCTTGTAAAACCTTCAATTAGGTACTCACATCTAGGCCACTAGAATACTTCACATGGACCTCTTTGGCCCAACAAGAATTCTATGTCTAAGTGGCAAGAGATATAGGTTTGTGATCATTGATGATTTTACCAGATTTACATGGGTTATCTTCTTGTCCCACAAAAGTGATACTTGCCTTGAGTTCAGGAATTTCTGTACCACTGCCTTAACAAATTTTCCATATAAAATCAAAAACATTTTGACTGATCATGAGGGTGAGTTTGAAAACAAATTCTTTTTTGATTTATGTGTTGAACTTCACATATTTCACAAGTTTTCTTCACCAAAAACTCCAGAACAAAATGGAGTTGTGAAAAGAAAGAATAGAACTCTTGTGGAAATGGCTAGATCCATGCTCCTTGAAAGTAATTTGCCCAAATCCTTTTGGGCTGAAGCTGTAAATATAGCAAACTACATTCTCAATAGAGCATTGGTCAGACCAAAAATCAGGAAAACCCCTTATGAATTGTTGAAAGATAAAAAGCCAATTGTGTCTTACTTCAAAATCTTTAGGTGTAAATGTTTTGTACACAACAATAATAAATAAAATCTTGACAAGTTTGATGCTAAAAGTCAGGAAGCCATCTTTCTTGGCTATTCAGAAGTGTCAAGAGCTTTCAGAGTGTACTTTCTCAAAAACAAAACTATTGAAGAGTCTCCACATGTCATCTTTGATGAAAATTCCTTTTCAACTAATAGTTCTAAATCTTACAGGAAAAGTCAAGATAGTTAAGAGGATGATTTCATTGTGGACTCTTCACCAACTGTTGAGGAACTTGAAGACATTGGTGAGAACTTGAACATTGTGGATCAGGTAATGTTGTTCCAGATTTAAGTACCCCTCAACAGGTAATTTCTGAAAATAGATTTTTGAGAGATCACCCATTGGAAAATGTGGTTGGCAATTTGCATGATAGAGTTAGGACTAGATCATCATTCCTGCATGTTATTGATGAAGACCCACTAGCTCTAATTTCCCAAATTGAACCAAAGTCAATTGATGAAGCTTTATTAAGTTCTGATTGGATCAATGCAATGCATGATGAACTTCATCAATTGAAAGAATCAAGCATGGGAATTAGTACCTAGACCTAGTGACCAAACAGTCATTGACACTAGATGGGTTTTCATAAATAAATTGAATGAAAATGGTCAAGTCATTAGAAATAAAGCTAGACTAGTTGCAAAGGGGTACAATCAAGCTAGACTATTGCATCAATTCTCTTGAATGAACCTTTTGAGATCAGATCATTGCTAGAGAATCTGAATCTTTGTGTTGTGATCTAGAAAGTTTTGTGAGCCTGTGTGCTCAGTGTTGAGTCATCGTACTTAGTTGTGGTTAAGCAATTGTGCTCAGGTTCTAGAGTAGTCTTGCTCTAGAGGTTGTGTGAGTTGTAAAACTCTGTGTTGGAGTTGTCAAGCTCCTGTGTGTGTGGTGTATCCGGTTGTTTAGTGGATCCTCACAGTGTGAGGGGTGGATGTAGGAATCACATGGTGTGATTTCCAAACCACCTAAAAATTCTCTGTGCAGTGGTTTGTGTGTGACTTTAATTCACCTTGCGTTAGATGTATGCATAGGGTTTTTCGAATTCATTATAATCAACTTGATTCCACACTTCAATCATCTAATTCACACACTTATTCATCAGATCTCTAAATTGCTCTTTCAAATTGTCTCTGATTTCTTGCATTGTTTTAAATTGGCTAAGCTTCCGCAATAGTTGGCCTAGATCTATTCAACCCCCCCCTTCTAGATCTTGTCCATCACATCTTCGATCCTTCAAATCATATTGAACATTTAAGTGGACGTAAGCATCTTCAAATGTGTGATTTAAAAGCCATTAACTTCTTCTCTTAAACATTGTTTGAGTAGTTGTTTGCTAGTTGCTTGTTATATCACATTTGTTTGTGTGAATTCATGCAGTTTCGTTCAGGGCGAGCCCTTTCAATGGCTGGAGACGAAGATATGGCCTACCATGATGACACCTATGAGGATATGTATGACTCCATAGGACCCTTTCCACACCTTCCTAATGAACCTTATGCTGATCCCGCTATCTCGCATGTCAATGCAACGAATGCTCAGGCCCCTCACATCCCACCGAGGCACGACCCTACAAATGCCTCCACCCCAATTGATCTGTCCCAACTTGTGGACATCCTACAAAGCCTCCAAGCTGTCCAAGCTGCCCTCAAGGGGAAATCCATCCCCGACCCTATCCCAACTCTCCACCCAAATACGGGTATTCACACTCAACCTGCTTGCGACCCAACGGTCCAAGCCTCTCGTGCCCCCTCGCGGGCCGATTCTGTTATCCACTCTCGCCCCCACACCCCTGTTGGGGGGCCTTCTCATGTCCAGCCGAGCCCCAATGTGGCAAGGCCCACTTACCTTGCTCGGGCCCTGGCCCATGCTTCCGCGCCCGTTGGCGCTCCTTCCCTTCACTATCCCGCTCAGGTAGATGTCCCCCACCACCTTTCTTCCAGGGTACCTCCCAAACAATCTTCCGAACGACTTACCCAAGCCCTCCTGGTAAAGGTAAGTCGATTGGAGCAAGACTTGAAGAGGGTGTCCGCACCCAAGGACTCATTTGAACTGGCACTCCCTTCTATGCCATTCTTCCACCTTAATCGTTCCGAGATGCCAATCTACTGCCGTTACAACGGCACCGACAATCCATTCGTACACATCAAAGAATTCATGTACGAATCCTCCTTTTGGCGAAATGATAATCGTGCCCTTGCTTTCCTTTTCTGCCGGTCTTTGGATGGGCTCGCCCTCGAGTGGTTCTATTCTCTAGAGCCCGCAGACGCTGAAGATTTTGTGGCTGTTCAGAGGAAGTTACTGTAGAGGTAGCATGATAGGGTTGGTCCAGCCTTATCTATTACTGATCTGATGGTTGAGAGGATGAAGGCCGATGAGGATTTCTTGCATTATCCTGATAGATGGAGAGCATTGGCTGAATGACTGAGGGATCCATTGTCTGAGCCGGAGCAAGTGAAGATGATCACGGAGAATGCCATGCCATAGTTCAGGCACATTTTGGCTATGAACAAGTTGACCACCATGGAGAAGCTATACGAGAGGGCTCGTTATATCTAGACTCAATTAAAGGACTCCCCAATCATGGCCATGTTCGAGCCGAAGGCCCGGACATTCAAGAAAGGTAGTGGTGCTCCCCCTACTGGCGGTCCCATGACTGAGGGGGTCATACAGAATGAGCAGGTGAGTGCAATGGGCAACCCTAGTCCTTCCACCTACCGCCCCAACAACAACACCAATACCAGAGCCCAACAGCCCCAACAACCAGCCCCTAAGCCAAACAACCCTCTAATGTTCAGGGCCCCACCTCAACAACCCCAACAACCCCAACAGCCTCCACAATATCAGCAGCCCCAGTGGCCCAAGTACCAACAGCCTCCCCCTAACCAGTATCATCAGCAACCCCAACCTCCACAATATCGCCAGCCTCAGTAGCCCCAATACCGGCAACCTGATCCTCCTCAATACTAACAACAACAGCCTACTCCTGCACCTCCCTAATATAACCAGGTACCTCCTCCAGGCACCTATGAGCCCCATCAGTCTCGACGCCCCCCTGGCCCAAGGAGAACGCATTACCCTCCATTGCTGGAGACCCTACCAGACATCTTTAATGCTCTCATGGCCACCGATGCACTCACCTTGCCAAGGGAAAGGCTACAATGGCCTCCCAATGTTGATATGTCCTGTTACTGTGCATTTCACCGGGGCTGGGTCACACCTTGGAGTCATGCTTCCACTTCAAGGATTACATTTATAATCTGAATGACAATGGAGGCATAGATTGGGAGGAGATAAGGAAATACATTGCCGAGATGAAGGCAAGGAGGCCACCTAGGCAGGTCAGCAACAACAGTAGCAGCAACAACAGCAGCCGCTTCAGCAGCCCCAATATGGGCATAGTTTAAAATCCCCTCCCAGAGCACCAGCCTCCAAACCAACAAGTGAACGCCTTTACGGCGTCTCCCAGCAGTGAATGAAAACCCAGTCGGTCGATGGAAGTAGACGCCGCATCCACCTCCCAATCCTCTTTCACCTTACCCCCCTTCATCCGTACACCTACCCCTGACAACCCACTACCCTCCTTTCTATGCATCCCTACCCACCGTCTCACACCATCCAGCCAACCATCTAATCCCCCACTCATCCGCCAACACCATCACCACAACGCCACCACTTCCCAACACATAGGCCCCCTTCTTGCGCATACCACCACAACCAAACTGCCCATCTCCTACCACCACTGCCCCACAACCACCACCATCCAACCCAGCATTCCTCCGCACACCATCAACCATACCCCTCATTACCCCCAATCACCAAGCTCCCTTTCTCCGTACCTCCACTCCACCCCTGAGTGCAGAGAACATCCAATTGCCACACCAAATATTCACTCCTCAACCCTCTACCTCTCATCCACCAACCTCCGTTCCGTCGGCCGCGGCAGCAACAGCTGGAGAAAATTCAAAAGCAACCATGGTGCTCTAGAGTGGGTGCATATTTAACAGAATATTCCCCCAGCAGTAGGAACAAGTATCAGTGCCCCATGAAGAAGAAGCCCAGCAAGACGAGTCCATCCAAGGGACTCAATATGATCTGCTAAAGCACCTGCACAAGACTCCGGCTAGGATATCCATCCTAGAACTGATCAAGAGGTCAGTGGTGCACCAAGAAGCCCTCATGTAGTATCTACAAAAGGTCATGGTGAATGAAGACTTTCCAGTCAATCAGATCAGCGCAGTCTTGACTCCCAGGAGTTCGCACCCGGCCATCGAATTTCATGAAGATGAGTTAGCACCAGCCAAGTCTCAGCGGTACGCCCTGTGCTTAATAGTCGACATTAACGGGATCCGTGTGTCTCGATGCTTGGTGGACTCCGGGGCGTCAATTAATGTTGTGTCCTCTAACACATTAGATTTATGCAGAGTAGTGTTACAGTCAATCTGACCCTCTGCTATCACTGTCATGGCCTACGATAATACCAGTAGGCTGCCAAAAGGGGTCATTACTTGGAGAATAGGGCTCGGTCCGTCGGTCACTGAAATGGACATTCATATTCTTGACATGGACCCAAGCTTCCGTATGATTCTAGGTAGGCCTTTCATTCAAGCCCTTCGCGCCGTTATATCGACTGTTCACCAGTGCCTCAAGTTTCTGCACAAGGGGCGAGTCGTCAAGGTTGCCAGTAAGCCGACAATTATGGAAGTGGACGCCATGACTGACAACTCAGTCCCTTCCATCTGGTCAAGCAATCAGCCACTGATGTCAGTGCTAGAGGCACCCAACATGAATTTTGGCCCAAGTAGGTCATCTCTTAATGCTGCTGAGAGGAGCAAGATCATCACTAAGAAGGGCTGGCACATTATGATGCAAATGGGGTACCAGCCAGGCAAACGGCTGGGGGCACAACTACAGGGGAGGACCGAAGCTATGAAAGATTGTAAAATGAGACCCAAGGCAGGACTGGGTTACAAGCCAGGTAGGACAAAACATCAACCACGACAGCCTCTCACATGGTCATTGTACGAACATTTCAAGAGAGGGCCGCTCCAACCAAGGAGTGAACAGACATCCACTATCACTGTTGAATCTGCTTGTCATTCACCCCTGGCCACATATAGAACCATAGACAGCTCCAGGCAGCCAAAGCAAATCCAGAGGGTCGAGTCTGAACATGATTGGAGCCGATCGTTTGACATGAGTGATGTCGCTGCATCATTGAACCAACTCTTCACAACAACAAACACTGAGCAGCTAGCAGCGGCCCCCAGCAGGCAGCAGGCAGCTGAAGCAGAGCAGAGCACACAAGCCAAAGCAGCCACTACAACAACAAGGCTCAGGGCGGGCCCTATCTCTGCAGGCATCGCGCCTGCTCCAGTTTCCTCGCTAGGCATCGCGCCCACTTTAGTTTCCTCTCTGGGCATCGCGCCCACTTTAGTTTCCCCTCTGGGCATCACGCCCACCTCAGTTTCATCTCTGGGCATCGCGCCCACTTTAGTTTCCCCTCTAGGCATCGCGCCCATTTCAGCTTCTTCTCCGGGAAATGCGCCCGACCTCCCTCTCCCACAAGGCAACGCGCCTACCCCTCTCTCCTCTTAGGGCAACGCGTCCGACCTCCCTCTCCTACCAGGCAACGTGCCTATTCCCTTTTCCTCTCCGGGCAACACGCCCGCTGTCCTCTCCTCTCCAAGAAACACACTCACTTTCCCTTCGGGCAACGCACCCATTCTCCTCTTGTCCTCGGCAACGTGCCCACATTCCTCTTTTTACCAAGCATCGCGCCTTCTCTCCTGCAGGCCACCATGTGTCCTTCCTTCCTTTCCCTGAGCATTCCTCGAGCACCAACGCCCCACTTGGCAATCCCCCTCCACTCTCCCGAGCAAGCACTCACTCTCCAACTCCCTCCTTCCCACGATCTCCCCACTGTTGAGCACACACTCATTGCTCATCTATCTAGGTTGGCGATCTCGCCTCGCCCTCTCCCTCTGTGTGTACTGAGCACCGAGGGGGCCCCAAAGACGTCAGCTTCACAATGGCTGACTCCATCGTCTCCATCAAGGAGACCTCCTTCCTCACTTTTGAGTGTGCCCCGACTAGCAGGCCACCTCTCTTTGGTCCCATGACCGACCTCCCATGTCCCTCCACGCAGGGACCTCCACTCCCCTCCACGCAGTGGATGTTTACTGCTTTTCCTCCTGATTCTCCTTCCCCCGTAGGGAAATTCTTTTGCTGTAAATCCTTCTCCACCTTCCCCCATGCAGGATTCATTTACTGCTTTAAATCCTTCTCCATCTTCCCCCACGCAATATTCTTTTACTGCTTTTCCTAACCCTTCACCCCCTGTTGTAGATTCTAGTAGTTGTAGTTCATGTTTAGGCCAGGGTAGCAATAAGCTAGGGGTAGTATCCGAGAAAAAGTCCAAGGGTAGGAGGGTTCCACACTGATTCCTCACTGATCTAGCCCGTAGGTGCAAGGCATGCTTAGCAATTCCCGAGTTTGTAGAAGAGCCTTTGCAGTTTTCGGAAATAGAATATGAGCTGTTGTTGTGCTTGATTGATGATGGGTTCGGAGTCTATGAGATCATGGACGATGACAACCTAATGGAGCAAGGTGACGAAGAGTTTGAGGATGAGGCTGACGCGTTTTCAAGTTGAAAAGGTTTGATGAACTGTCAGTTGTCGTAGAGGAAATCACCATAGAAATCAATTTAGGAACTAAGGAAGGCCCTAAGACCATCCTCATAAGTAGTAATTTGTCACTAGCTGAAGAGGAGGCAATCATTAAGGTTCTCAGGGAGTATAAGGACACGTTCATATGGAGCTATGAGGATATGCCAGGCTTGGACACCGTGCTTGTTGATCACCGACTTACCCTTAAGCCAGGGTCCATTGCCATTAAGCAATAGTTGAGGCGTTTGCACTCCCAAATGGCTTTGAAAATGAAAGATGAAGTCGATAAGCTCCACAAAGCCAGGTTCATTAGAGTCGTGCTATATCCGAATTGGGTGGCAAACATTGTCCCAGTTATGAAAAAAGACAGAAGAGTCAGAATTTGTATCGATTTTCGGGACCTCAACCGTGCGTGTCCAAAGGATGATTTCCCATTGCCTCACCTTGACGTGCTCATAGATAACATAGCCGGGTATGAAACCCTCTCCTTCATGGATGGCTTCTCAGGGTACAATCAGATCAGGTTGGCTGAAGAAGACCAGGACAAAACTTCGTACACTACACCATGGGGAACCTATTGTTATGTGGTCATGTCATTTGGACTTAAGAATGCTGGAGCCACTTACCAAAGGGCTATGATAGCTATCTTTCATGACATGATCCATATTTTTATTGAGGTGTATGTGGATGACTTGGTGGTAAAATCCAAGACTATGGCTGAGCATCCTGGGGTTCTAACTATGGTCTTGTAGAGGTCAAGAGAATATCAATTGAAAATGAACCCCAAGAAATATGTATTTGGTGTTTCATCGTTTAAGCTTCTAGGCTTCATTGTGAGCAAGAGGGGTATAGAAATCGATCCCAACAAGGGGAAGGCAATAAGAGAGATGCCCCCTCCCAAAAATTTGAAGGAAGTTCGAGGACTTATCAGGTGGCTTTAGTTTATTCGTCGGTTCGTCTCCCAACATTCGTAGAGGTGTAGACCCTTCTACGACCTCACCATCTCAGAAGTCGAATTTAATTGGGATGAGAAGTGCTAGGCGGCTTTTGACGGACTCAAAGAGTACCTATCTAATCCCCCTGTCCTGAGGCCACCCACTCCAGGCAAACCATTGATTCTCTATATATCTGTCCTGAAAGACTCGGTAGGAGCTATCCTTGTGCAAGTGGATGAAGAAGGCAAGGAGAGGGCAGCATACTACCTGTCTAAACTTCTCAACCCCTGCGAGTAAAGGTACACGGCAATGGAGAAAACATGTGCAGCGCTCGTATGGGTAGTGCATAAATTGAAGCACTACTTTCTTGCTCACAAAGTCCATCTCATAGCCCGTATGAATCCTATCAAGCTCCTCCTTGAAAAATATGCCCTCACCGATAGGCTAGCACGTTGGCAGAGCTTCCTTTCCCAGTTTGAAATCACCTACATTCAGCAGAAATCCATCAAAGGCTATGCCATAGCAGAACATCTCGCTCATCACCCTATTCCTCAGTTCGATCTTGTTCGTTCGGAGTTTCCTGATGATGAACTAATGTCCCTTAGCTGATCTGATCCTATGTGGATATTATATTTTGATGGAGCTCTGAATTCTCAAGTAAAGGGTATCGGGATTGCTCTACTATCGCCTGAGGGTGTCACCATCGCACAAGCCTACAAATTAGAGTTTCCTGCCACCAACAACACAGCCGAATATGAATCTTTATTGGCTGGTTTGGAGCTCGCTCGTTTCTATGGTGTCACCCATCTGTGAATTATAGGTGATAGTCAGCTGGTCTTGCGCCAAGTGCTCACCAAATACCACACACGGGACCCAAAGCTCAAGCCTTAGCAAGAACTCACCTCAGCTTATGTCAAGCTATTCTCCAAACTTATCTTTGTCCATGTCCCTCGTCATTAGAATCTTCTAGGCGACGCTCTTGCTACCATCGCTTCAACTTTCAATATGTGCTATCCTAGGGATTTTGACAGAATTTAAATTGCACGCTGCAATACCCCTGCTATTCAGGACCCCATCTTTCTCCAGATCAAGGAAGAGATGTTGAAGAAGATGGAAAGGAAGGGTAAAGCTAAGATTATGTTATTGGTGTTAGAAGAGGAGCTAGAAGATGAGGAGAAGTCATGGTACTATGAGATAGCTAAATATTGCAAGAATCAGTCATACCCCTGAGGAAGCCACAAGTTATGAGAAGAAGGCAATAAGGAGGTTGTCCCAGAAATACACCCTGGTTGGGAATACACATTACCGAAGGGGACTCACTGGAGTTTTGCTCAGGTGCTTGGATGAGGATGAAGTATGGGAGATTGTCGAAAAGGCACATTCGGGTGTGTGTGGTGGCCATGTGAATAGCCAAATGCTTGCCAAGAAGATCCTTAGGGAAGGTTTTTATTGGCCTACTCTAGAGGAGGATTGCTCTATCTTCGTCTGCCGGTGTGTCAAGTTCCAACTGCACGCCGACAAAATTCATTCTCCATCTTCTACACTCCACCCAATATCCTTCCCATAGCCTTTCGTTATGTGGGCTTTAGACATCATTGGTCCCCTTGGTGATCCAAACTCCTAAAATAAAACAAAGTCATTCATCCTCACCGCAACAGAGTACATCACCAAGTGGGCGGAAGCTGAAGCATACTCGGAGGTCAAGGCAACAACCATTAGCAAATTCATTATAAGAAACATCATCACCAGGTTCGGCATCCCGAATGCCATCTTCACGGACAATGGACCTCAGTTTATCTCTCAAGAACTGCATGACCTCTGCAACAGGTATAAAATTGCATTGCATCATTCATCTCCTTATTATCCTCAAGGCAATGGCCAAGCAGAGGCCACGAACAAAACTTTGATCAAAATTGTCAAGAAAACATGTGAGGCTAATAAATTCTCGGACTGGCCAGAAAAGCTTGTAGAATCTCTATGGGCCTACTGCACTTCAATCCGTACTCCCACAGAGCAAACACCGTTCGCCCTCACTTATGGAATGGAGGTTGTAGTATTATACGAAATTCTTATTCCATCATTAAGGATCTAGCTTGACAAGGACTTGTCAATCGACGAGCGGTGTTAATCGCTCCTAGCACAATTGGAACTCCTAGAAGAGAAGCGTCTGGTCACTGCCGAACACACGAGAGCGTATCAAAATAGGCTCACTCGTTTTCACCAAAAGAAATTTATTGAGAGAAAATTTAAAGTCAGTGAAATGGTAGTAAAAGGAATATTTGTAAAACCTGGCAGTCCCCGTTCTAAACTTCAACCAAACTGGGAAGGGTCGTACGTAATCAAAGAGGTATATCCAAGCAACACGTACAGGCTAGTGAACAGAGGGAGAAGAGCTCTCTCATCCTTGGAATGGGCTTTATCTCAAAAAGTACTACCCCTAGATAAGTGTTCGGATTTTTGTCGTGCACGGTCCCCTAAATGAAAGGCCATCATTGTTAATTCATTTCTGATCCTTAGTGGGTTAGCCAAAGGTGTCGACACCCACACACTTACACGCCCACCCTGGAAAGCTAGAGGCATGAAATCTAAGGAAGATCAATGACAAACCAAGAGTCTAGGTAGCTACCCGTTTCTCTCCCACTCGATCTGCCGGTAGATAGGGGAAACCTGAGGGATCGACCTTTCGAATCTGCCCAAAGCTTAAACGGGTGTAGGTTAAGGCATAACATGGGGAAAAAGAAAAAAAAAAAATCAATGTCAAATCTAAAACAAAAGAGCCAAAAATAGGCAAATCAAATCAAATGTAAAAGCACGTCAAGAGTGGCAAAGTCCCCGCAGAGATCCAAATGGACCTGGTCGTAAGCGTGCTAAAAACGCCACAAGCCAAAAAAAAGACCGAACCCCACTGAGTACAAGGGTAGAGGAGTGAGTGTCTCCCCGGTCGCCCAGACTACTGGCAGATTTCCTAAACACTTCTTCCCTTCTCCCCTACGAATATGTCCTAGGGTCAAGGCAAGCCAACGATCAACTAAGGAAGACATCGCCAAAAGCCACCTCGGGTGAAGGCACCATTTAAGCACGTCCAACCTCTATCTAAGGACACCCAAGGATGGTTATTGAACTCTTAATGATGGTTGAGTAATTGATGGGTCCAAGTACTATGTTTTTCCAAATAGAGCAGATCCCCTTCGTTCCGCACATCTTTTTTAGAGGGGACTATGCCAGGTTGTGGCCTTTATCTTCAAAATCCAAAAAATGAAAATTGAATATTCCAAAATCCAAAAAAAATGAATAGTCCAAAATCCAAAAATATTGAATATTTCAAAATCCAAAAACATTTAATATTCTAAAACCCAAAAAATTGAATATTACAAAATAAAAAAATTGAATATTCCAAAAACCAAAAAAATTTGTGAATATCTTCAAATCCAAAAAAATTAGAATACTCTAAAAATAAAAAAATTTGTGAATATTTTCAAAAGCCAATAAAATTTTGTAAATATTTTCCAAAAGCCATTTTTTAATATTTCTAAAGAAGCCTAAAAAGTTGAATATTTCAAAAGCAAAGCAAAAAAAATCGAATATTTTGAAAGTAAAAAAAAAAAATATTCTAAAAACTCCAAAATTTTTCATTTGTTTATGTACATTAATGATTGTTCATTGTTAATCTCCCGTCATCATCTGCGCACTTGCATGTCGCATTTTAAATTCTATTGTTCTTACTTTTCGCCTTATTTAATAAAGGCTCAGCCCCTTGATAAGATCATGAAGCCCAACAACATTCATATGCAGGGGGCTGAGCCAGAACAAATATTTAACTTGTTTATTTGAGTCATTTTCAGGCACGACACAAAGGAAGAGGACAAACAACATATGTGTATATATGTGGCCTAAAAGGGGGGCTAGCCCCAAGTACATCATAAAGTGCCCAACCGGGCGCACAACATCATCATCAAAGAAAAGACAAAAGTACAATATCATGGAAAGGTGGCCTAACTCTAACCACCGCTCTCTGTTGGTCGCTACTGGCGGCTGCTCTTTGTTGCCCAGCTAGAAATCCCAGAGGGGGGGTCAATGGGATTCTTAAATTTCGAATAGTGTTAAAACCTATCAACAAAAATGTTCAACACAAAACACTACGTTCGATTGTTAGTGTTAGAAATAAAGAAGACAACAAACACAAGCATGCAATCACACAACACATGCATTTTTATTCTGGTTCGGACCTCCTATCCCAAGGAGTCCTACGTCTAGTCACTGAGCAACAACTCAGGATTCCACTACCCAAGGGTACAGTCCCCCTCAAGGACAATTACACCTCCAACCACAGTTGGCCTTCTCTTCACAACCTGAAGAGGAGCTTCACAAGAATGTGAAAGAGGCTGATTGCCCCTAGACCTGGCTTACAACAGATACCAGATCTGAGGCAGGGACTAAGAGAGAAAGATCTAGAATGGCAAAGTCTCTCAGAACTTAATGGCTCTCCCAAGTTTAAGATCAAGATGAACGGAGAGCAAGAGCTACAGAGGATTGGATTGAAAGCAAGAAGCTCTTTCGCTAAGACTCTATGACTTCAGTGAATTTTCATTCAGATTTTTGAATACTTCAAAAGTTCGCTTACCAGGAGTCTTGAGTCTTGTATAAATATATTCTCTTGCTAAAGTAGCCGTAGAGATGTCCGTTGTCTCTAGCTCTGGTATACGTTAGACTGCATGGTATAGGTGAGAACCAGGTATGCTTTTCGTTAAACACCTTTTCGATCCATGCACGCAAAGAGTAGATTCTTCTAGATATCCTTCAACCTCTAATTTGTCCAATCATTGTATGAGGTTGTGCTGTCAGAGACCTCCACACAATAAATATCAAACTATAGACAGCTATGTTGTCTCTTGTTGTCAGTCAATGTTAAAATTTATGTTGTAGGACTATTCACCATAATAGAAAAGTTATTCTGCTTTCCAAAAAATGTTTCATGAGAATAGAAGATATCTAGATATGCATTGTGCAGTGAAATGTACAGTCCCATCAAATGCATGGATATTAGAGAAACACGCGGGAAGACTTTGACTCAATATTTAAAAATATATTTGAATATGAAGTCGATGTATTTCATGAAGTCGTTATGACATAGAAATAGTTGTACAACTTATGAAATCGTTGTGTGTACAAATCATTATATGCTAGTAAGCAAATCGATATACAAACATAAGCAAATCGTTGTTTTAGTTATCGAATCGATACAATGATCAAATCGTTCTTTATGTGAAAGCAAATCGTTATACACACATAAACAAATCGTTGAGAGCGAATCGTTATAAGAAAATCATTATAAGCAAGTCGTTGTGAACACAAATCATTGTGCTACTTATCAAATCGATGCAGCGACCAAATCGTTGTTTGCTTTATCGAATCGTTACGGCGATCAAGTCATTATTGTGACTTTTCGAATCATTACAGCAACCAAATCGTTGTGTAACTTATCGAATCGTTACGGTGACCAAGTCATTGTTGTGACTTATCGAATCGTTACAGCAACAAAATCGTTGTGTAACTTATCGAATCGTTACGGCGGCCAAGTCGTTGTTGTGACTTATCAAATCGTTACAGCAACCAAATCATTGTGTAACTTATCGAACCGATCTGAGAACCAAATCAATGTGAAACTGAAATCGATGTTTACACTTAACAAATCGTTGTTCTCACTTAACAAATCGTTGTGAGAGCAAATCGTTGTAAAACTAAAATCGATGTTTACACTTAAAAAACCATTGTGAGAGCAAATCGTTGTTCTCACATAACAAATCCTTGTGAGAGCAAATCGTTGTAAAACTGAAATCGATGTTTACACTTAACAAATCATTGTGAGAGCAAATCGTTGTTCTCACTTAACAAATCATTGTGAGAGCAAATCGTTGTTCTCACTTAACAAATTGTTCTGGGAGTAAATCGTTATAAAACTGAAATCGATAAAGGTATGGAAATCGTTATGATTCCAATGAAATCGATGTGAATCTTACGATGTCGATGTGTACTTGGAAAAATTACATACTCTAAACTTTAAATGCTACACTGTAAAAATACTTACAAGTTTTGCTTGATTTTGCCTAATTGATTTCCTGTGACTAAGCTTCAGGAGAACTTGTTAGATAATCCTTTATTGAAG
This sequence comes from Colocasia esculenta, assembly GCA_014218235.1. Lineage (NCBI taxonomy): Eukaryota > Viridiplantae > Streptophyta > Magnoliopsida > Alismatales > Araceae > Colocasia > Colocasia esculenta. Next base: position 55,756,773 of record CM024762.1, read on the forward strand.
TTTTGTTAATCACCAAAATAGGCATATAATAAGGGAAATTATATGGGGATGAACTGATCATCAATCTCCCCCTTTTTGGTGATGACAAAACATAACATGAGCATAGAAAGTTCTGAAATAAATCTAAGTAAATTTGCAGAATAAATTCAAGAAATGTATTTCAGAATAGTCATTTTTCTCCCCCTATTTGTCATTAAATAAAAAGATAACTCTATGAGACAAGGATAGAAGAGAAGAAAGATAAATGGGAGCAAAGGAAATCATTTACTTCTTGTGAGGTACATGAAGATAGAAGGTAGGAGACAAAAGAGAGGCATGGCGCGTTATGATTGGCCAAGCCTGGCGTTCCTACTTTTCAATGTGGGCTTGAAAAGCACCAAAAGTGATACAATAGGAAGATCCCATATTAGGAACCATCCTTTGGATGTGAAGTTGTCGCTGAGCTTATACAAAATTGCCATATTCATCAAAGCCAAGAGATATTTTGTAGCTGCTGAAGGAACCAAAACTAGCATACCGAAGGAACTTATCAAGTGAAATTTGGTAGAAGATCCGATGATGCTTCAGTTCCTATCTCATGGCTACATAGACCTTGTAAATCTCAACCCAAGTAGCAAAAGGATCGCGAACAAGGTGTATGGATTTCATATCAAGGAATTCAGCAATTGAAACAGGAGGCTGATTGGCTCTGGCTTGAGAGGCGTTGAGATCTTGAAGTTGCTGGGTAGAAAGGGGGTAAAATGTTACCCAGTCAGCTAGAGACAACCTCTCACATTCTGACAAGAGAGGGGCAAGAACATCAGAATTTATATGTCTCAGATGGTACTCTCTGAACAGAAAGAGATGGAATGCAACAAGATTTCCTTTCTGCACATGTATTCTCCCCATGATTCTGGCAAAGCGCTAAAAAATGATGGAGTCAACAGTGGAGTCCACGACCAGATAATGAAGAGGAGGGAGAAATACCACATCAAGCAACTGCAAAGTGGCAAAATGTACTTGAATTGAGGTGGTGACTGCCATAGGAGATCCGAGATTGGAGATAGCTTGCCGAAATTGGCCAAGCTGAACTTCGAGCAGATTATTAAGATAGTGGTAGCCGTTGAACATCTGAAAATGCCTGATCAACTTGATCTCCTTTTGAACAAAGGGAGCCTAGGTGTCCTTGTGATGGATCTGGAACCACTTAGAGAGAGTCAAGGAATGATCCCAGGGAGGAAACCTGGCTGGATGGCGAGCAGAAACTTATTATACATGGTCTTATAGCCCCGAGCCCACTGCTCTTTGGATTTGGCTTCTGTTATTGAAAAGATTTTAGACTTTTTAGCCTTTGATAGAGAAGTGAAAGGGAGAATGACATTGAGATGGTTGGTGAGGTTGAGGTGTGGAAGTCAAAAAATGGTGGCAAAAGTGCATTTTTGAAGATATTCACAATAGAGAGGCTTGTTTTTATTTTCAACAGTAAGGGAAAACCAAAAAGGTGGAAAACGAAGTTCAGAAGAAATAGCATAGGTGGAGGTAATTCTTCTTTTCTTAGGAGCAAGGCTAGAAGAGCCTATCCTATGAGTGTGAGTCCCAACATTCAGAATGGAGCGAAGAATGGCTTCTTCAAACTCATCTTTGATGGCTCGAAGGATGGGGGCATCAATTTGAGCACTTTTTGGAATGATAGTTATAAAGGAGGTAGGAGTAGGAGGATGAAGGAAAGAATGGGAGGTGGAAGTAGGTGGAATGGATGGTCCAACTGAGGATGAAGGACCATAAGAGGAAGCTCCAGCTGATCATGAAGCTGGAAGAGCCTTACTGGATGAAGGAGGAGGAGGAATATAAGTAGAGGAAGCAGGAGATGATGAGGATTCTAAAGGAAATGGTGTAGGAGATGAAATGTTTTTATGAAGGGGTTGTTTGAAGGTAGTAGGTGCTAGAGGTGCAGTGGAGGATGATGGTGGAGAAGGAGGTCCTGGAGTTGAAAGCAGAGAGGAGCTAGGGGGCTCAGGGGCTACAGCCTAGTCTTCTACTCTAGCGAGAATAGCCTTAGAGTACATTGGCCCTGATGGCCTAGACTCATCCAAGATTGGCCCTGACTGCTCGGCTTCAATAGGCCCTGATGGCTGGACTGCTTCTTCTACAACCTTTGGCCCTGATGGCCCAGACAGCTCAACATCAACTGGCCCTGATGGCCCAGAGCTACTGGCAGGAACTGCAGGAGAAGGAGCAGGAGGGGCAAGAATGGATTACGCCCACAAAAGATCTGAAAGAGTAGCTATTGTGTAAGGCCCCGTTTTTCGTCCTTTTCTTTTATAAGTACCTTATTGTGCGAATGTTTAGGTGTCATGTATGTAGCTAGATATACATATGCATATAACTTGTGCGTGTAACTAATCGTATGCGTATACATATAAAACTTTTATTTTATGCATGCATGTAAGTATGTATGTATACATATATGCTATCTATGCTATATATATATATATATATATATATATATATATATGATATTTACTTAAGTGGTAAATTAGGTGTATGATGTGTTGCTCATATTATATATGTTGTATTAAATGAAGATTGGTATAAAAGTGTGCATTTGTGTGTATAATTATTTAGTAAGTGTTGTTCATTTCATTGTGAAGATAGTATGTGCTTTATACCGAGCACATTATATACCGTCTTGACTATTTATGAATACATGTGTGTACTTAGTTGTATATATATATATATATATATATATATATGTTTGGTTGCATGATGTAATTGGTGTGTACATTATACCCTATGTATTGCATACATGTACATAAGAAGGACTAGGGTTTCTGTGAAATTTTATGTTCTGCCGAAGACCATGTTGACGGCAGCATATGTGGACGTCAAGGACAAGTAGGCGGCGGCATCGATGGACGCCAACTACTATTATGGACGTCCGTTGATGTAGACGTCTACTTCCCTGACAATTTTCTGAGCAGCTGCATGGTGTGCCATGCCTCCGATTGGGGGATGCCAACCACCCCCAACGGCTCCTTCGCCCCTTCCAAGACAGACCCCATGTCTTGTCTATATGACCACCCACCCCTTGCAACCTAGAAGTCCCTTTGGCCCTTGCAAGAGGGGAAGAAACTCTGGCCCCAAAAGGTGAGAAAAACCCTAAAACCCTGAGAGCTGTGAGGAAACCCGAACTTGGGAGGCTTTGATCCAGCGGTTTGGAGCTTCTTCCGGAGATCTACTTCGACAAGGAGGGAGTCTATACAAAGGAGAAGGCTTCCCCAACCTTGCTTTGGAGTCTTCTTCGACCTAGAACCCGTGTGAGGGAGGTTTTGGAGGCTTCTTGGCTCTGCTCGAGGAGAGATTCTCCGGCCTTTTTGATCCCCTTGGAGGTTTTTCCAAAGGCAAGTAACCCTTGCACCTTGTCCATGTATGTGTCTAGGTGGTTTCTATCATTTTTAAGGATTTTTCTCGTGTCCTGGATCCCCTACATTCACCATTCTTTGGAGCTCGGACTGTGTTTTTGCACAGGCCGAACTTGACGGCAAGATCCCTTGCCGTCGAGATCTTCAGTTGGCGGCCAACGATAATGCCGTTAACCCTTCTGGACGGCCAGACTATGCCGTTAAGTTCTTCAGGGCAGAACAATGAGCTGTTCTCCCTTGTATATGATTAAATTCCGAATGTTTTCGCATGAGGATATATTGTAAACACTATGTGTTATGTATTATGAGTAATGGGATATAATGTGAGACTTCCATGCATTTTTGTAAATCATGTGAATTGTTAGGATATTTAAAATGCATGTTAAATAAAACTTGGAACATGTTAAATTGCTGTTTGTATGATCCATGAGGAAATTAGATGCCATAAATTTTCTATGACATGTATATGTATGTCAGTCCCTGCCCCGAAAATTTGGAAATTTTCCCTTGGCCATGCAATTTGTTACAATTTTGTATTGGAAATAGGAAGCATGTGTAGATCCCTATAAAAATCCTAGTAAATAGCATGATGTGAGATAAATTTGGGAAAAATTTATGTGATGTTATGAATGTTATGTACATGACTGTGGATTTTCAAATCAGACTTTGATGTGGTGCTTCCATGATAAATTGATTTATTAAGAGCATGCAAATGAGTATTCCATTTTCTATAAATCTTGTATAGCTCATAAAAACATGAAAATTTGCATATATGTTCTGAAACCCGAAAACAGCATGTGGTTAAAATTTCAGGTGATTTGGATAATAGTAGCTTACATTGTGAGATTTCCATGCGAATTGTGCCATGTAAATCATGCTTTCATGATTATGGTAAATGATGTGATTTTTTTTCCAACCTAATTAATGTGAGTTACTGAAGGTTAATTCCTGTCCATAATAGTATCATGTTTAAGAAAACTGATCCATGTATTGATAGTAAAGGACTCAAGTTATGTGTAAAAATCGTGCGTGTGTTAAAAATTGGAAAATGTGTAATTTGTGCCGTGTGTGACACTGCTTCCATAGAGGGCCTTGGAACCGTACCGTGGTAAAGTCCCCACGGGAAGGTTCAATGTGTATGTGTATCCTATGGGCATTAGGATGAAATCCTGGTGGCGGACAAGTACCGTCGATAGGGTGGAGAGGGCTTCTCCCGGTCTGCGCAGTACCAAGGCTTATCACTATATTGCCTAGGTGATAAGTATGTGTTATGTGTTATGTGTCCTTATAATGGTGGTTTGGACTATGTGTCACGGCATATAAATGTGAAATGTGAATGTGTATATGTGAAGATTGTGTAAGTGCCATGTGGACATGTGCAAAGTGAAAGATGTGTACATGTGAATGTGTAAATGTGTAACATGTGAAACCAATGTGTTAAAGTGTAAAACTGTGATTCCTAATGTGATAATGTTAGAAACATATTAGAACAGCAAGCTAATTAGATAAGCAATCATGTTATTGTGTGCAAGAATGTCTATAGAATCCATGCTAGAACCTTCCTTTCATGATGTGCAAAAACCATGCCTAAATCGCTCTCATGATGTGGTATGAATGAGACAAGTTCTTAATTGAGTTCATATGTTAAAAGAATGAGAAAAGAACATGTGTTAGATTAGTTGTTTGTTTGAACGTAATTCATATGTTGTGAAACTAGTAGAAGCATTATGCTAGACTTGTTTTGAATAACAATAGATATGCGTAGAAGGTGTAAGAGAGTGAGCCATGTGATGTGAATATGTTAGAGTGTGAAATGAACTTGCATGTTATGAGACTTTTAATCCATGTCAAAACAGCAACCTTAATGCATGTAAAATGATAGTTAGCATGTGCTACCATGTGTAGAAACCATGATGGTAATGTTCCTTCCATGCATATGAGAACCTCATGTTTAGTTGCTTTCATGTTCTAGTTAATTCAAAGTGTAGCTTTCATGTGATTGGATGAGTAGAAACATGTGATAGGTAGTTTAATTTGAAAGGTATAAATCATGTTCCATGTGCTTTAAATTTTGTAGAAATACCCTGACAGGTTGTGTTGATATCACATAGCCTTGCTACATGCTTTGAATGAATACGATTGAATGTAATGCCTATAATGTATGAAGCAAGAGTGAGTCTTTTAGACTCAGCAAATCACCATGCACAGGTTTATACACATCAAGACAGTGGAGAGCGACTCCGAGCGCGGAGAGTAGCTTGGCGGAGTTGTTATTGTTATATTTCGCTTTCATAGTATGTAATTTGAGGCATTGTATTGAACTATTATGTAATTGTGAACAAACTATGTAATTTGATGTTAGAATTGTAGTTATGTGGACAATGTACCTTGTTTAAAATTTCAGTTAAGTAAGCTTTAGCTTTCCTTTATTTGCTATATGGACTGTGGATGTCAATGTGGATGATGAAATGAAAGACAGTAGTTCTTTTCTTCCGCTACTCTGTACTTATATTTGTGTACATCTCAATCGAATGATAGTGTCGGGTAAATGTCCCGCTGTGGTGATCTTCGTCGTGCCGACGTGGGTTGGTACAATCGTACCGGCATAACGAGGGTCGTCACATATTGAGTCTTTTATGCTACTCTGCTCACTTCTCACCCATCTGACCGCATTTTGAACCATTCCCATTTCTTTAGATGTTGTGCTCTGGCTAATGAAAATTGAAGCAATGTCTGACTGCACAAAGCAAAAAAATTTACCTTGTTCATCCAATATGTTAATTATAGGCTTCATATTGATTTTCAACTTCTTCTGCTTTAGCCTCCAGTGTGGCTTCCTTGTGAGGAGGGGAATCTCAGGAACTACACTTTTACCCTTTTCACTTGCTCTAGCAATGGGCTCCACATTATCAAGATTTTCTTCATCAGAGGTGATCTCCACAACACCTTCTTGAAACTGATCAACTTTGGGGTTAGCAGTGTGCTCCTCCTGAATCTCTACTTCCTTCTCAGCAATATCTCCCCTGACTAGGAGCATCCTCCATCTGAACATCGTCTATGTGGCCTGATGCCACATCTTCAGCCAAATCTTTTTGCTCCACTGAATGAGAGCTTCCTCCATTTGAATATCTTCATTGTGGGCTGATGCCACAACCTCTGCAACTTGTTTACAAAACTTTTCTGACTCTCCCTGAGTGCTAGTGATAGAGTTCAACACACCTCTAAGTACTGAAGCTACTATTGAGGTCGGTGTGACAACCTCTTCGACTTGCCCAACGAGCTCAATATGCTCTAGAGGTATATCCTCAATTCGGCTAACACTCATCATCAAATCATCAACTCTGACCTCTGTTGCTGCTGCTGCTGCTTTTTTTTCTTGGATAGCTGGCATCCCTGCCCTGACATCTTCTTGCTGATCTTGAATTGCTGGACCCGTTGCTGCTGCTGCTTGTTCTTCTTGGACAGCTGGCATCTCTGCCCTGACATATTCTTGTTGATCTTGAACTGCTGGACCCGGTTCTGCTGCCACTGTCTGAGCTACCTCTTCTTGGACTTCCTGAGGTTCTCCAATAATGGCCTCACCTTCAGCTACTGAGGTTTTGGTCCATACCCCAGCTACCAAGGACAAACCACTCTTCTTCAAATTTCTGCTCCTGATTGCCTGGCCCATCTTCTTAGAAACCTCGCTAGTCAAATATATGCCGAAAAGCTGAAAGATCTTTGTCAATAGGTGAGCATAGAGAAGGGACACATTTAACATACTCTTCTTGTCCCAAATCATTGCTGTAGAAAGCATCAGCCGTTCGATGATAACCTCGGCCATATTGATAGCTTTGTTCTTAATGGCCTAGAACATCATATCGAAGTCGGCCTTTGTACAGGTTGAGAAGGTCGCACTCCTGGGCATCAAAATTTGACACATAATAAAGTTGAGAATTCTATTAAAGGCATTAAACTGGTTGATGTCAATCTTTCCATCCTTCAGCTTGAACCCAGGACCGACTATCCCCAAACCCTTGGCCTGAATATCGACAGTGTTTACCCCACTGTGACCGGTGGTAGACACTCCAAATAGGGATTCCAATAACTCATAGGTAATGCAAATCTAGGTTTCTTTGACCATGGATGTCAAAGACCCATCTGCCTCTGACTTCAGACAAACATAGAAAGCCTTAACCAGGTCAGGATAACTTGCCTCAGAAAAGGCTGCCATCTGCGACCACTTCATTTTCTGCATCGCTGCCACTATGCTGTGCATGCCATTCTTCTCTAAATCTACGACATCAACAGCCTTGTTGCCGCACAGCTTCGTCTTCACGGAAGTGAACCTTTCTTGTTGCTCTGCGGTGAGGAAAGCAATGCCATAGCCCCCAACAGTGCCGAAAACTCCAGAAGCGGCAATGGATTTGAACAGGAAAAGGTTCTGGAAGATTAAGAAGAGGATTGGAGCAAAATCCCTGAAGAAATTTTCACGGGAAGAGGGTTGATGCTTTGAAATCTCACAGAGTCGATGCCGGAGTCGATGCCGGAGTCGATAGGGTTTATCGTCTCAGGCGAGTTGAAAGGGATGAGAGAGGGAGATGAATCGTTATGACACAGATTGCGGGATTTATCAGATAAAGATAAAGTAACTTTTTGAAAGGATAGCGCCATAAATGCAGAAAATGACAAAAGAAGACAAGTTTGAGATAAATAAAGATTTTTTGTTTTTAAATTAAAGAACCATCAAAGGTATTTATGATGTAAACAACTCTAAGGAATTTGCTTAATTTCCAAGGAGAGAATAATTGTTATTATGAAATTATGGTTATTTCAGTTATATACAGATAAATCTATCACAATTTACTCATGCCTAATTCCCTTCTAAGAGACAAATCACTCTTCAGGTAAGGCCTTTGTGAAGATATCTGCTAACTGATTTTGAGTATCTATACATTAAATATCTATATTCCCATTTGCTACATAATCTCGAATGAAATGATATCTAACCTCTATATGCTTTGTCTTTGAGTGCTGAACTGGATTTTTGGTGAGATTTATTGCACTGGTGTTGTCGCACAACAAGGGAATTGTCTTGATGTGTAATCTATAATCCTCAAGTTGTTGTTTAATCCATAGGAGTTGTGTGCAACAGCTTCCAGTAGCCACGTACTCAGCTTCAGCTGTTGACAGTGCTACTGAATTTTGTTTCATTGAGGACCATGAAATCAGACATCCTGCAAGAAGTTGACAACAACCGCTGGTGCTTTTTCTATCTATTTTACATCCAGCATAGTCAGCATTAGAATATCCTACTAAATTTACTTTACATGATTTGGGATACCATAGTCCTAGATAAGTTTTAGCTAAATATCCAAAGATCCTTTTGACAGATATTAGATGAGATTATTTAGGATCAGCTTGATATCTAGCACACATGCATACACTAAATAGAATGTCTGGTCTACTGGCAGTTAAATAGAGTAAAGAACCTATCATAGCTTTTGGTCTATTTTCTTACCATCATTGTCACTGTCTAGCCTTGTAGATGTGCTCATTGGTGTTGACAGTGGCTTGGCATTTTCAAATCTAAACTTCTTTAGTAGTTCTTTTGTGTACTTGGCTTGAAAAATATGTGTGACTTATTTTCCTTGCTTGATTTGCAATCCGAGGAAGTAATTGAGCTCCCCCATCATGCTCATTTCAAATTCTCCCTGCATAAACTTTTCAAAATACTTGCAAAATGATTCATCAGTAGAACTAAATATTATATCATCTACATAGATTTGTACAAGCAATACATTTCTGACTGTAGACTTGATAAATAATTGTTGGGTTGAGTGTGTTTTGGAATTTTCTAAAATTGTATTTTAATGATGAATAATGAACATCACTCATACTTTGATTTTGATGATGGCACATTGTGATTTTGATGATGATATGTTGAACATGTTGCACTTTCTATACATATCATAATAATGCTTTAACAACATGTTTTTGATGTTTAATATCTCATATTTTAATCATAATATCTTGTACAAATGATTTATGTGTTAATTTTACAGGTGAATAAAGATTTTGTGTTGGTAGTGTCGACACACCCCTTACTGGTGTCAACACAGTGTTTCAAACACTAAGGCAAAATGATGAAGAAAAGGTCAAGTGGTGTCGACACAGGATCAAGTAGTGTCGACACTAGTCCTAGTGCCCAGTGAACCCAGTCAATAGGTCTGGACAGTGTGTCGACACAGTCCCAAGCAGTGTCGACACTAGATCCAGTTCTCAGAAGACCTGTTTGGCAGTTCTAGACAGTGTGTCGACACTGCCTGAAGTAGTGTCGACACTAGTGACCCTTCCCAGAGAACCAATTCTGCCAGTTTGGGACAGTGTGTCGACACACTCTGAAGTAGTGTCGACACTCTCTGGCTGAAACTAAAAAATGTGAATTTCTCTAGACACGTGGCTGCTTGGGAATTAGGGGATTTGACGTAGGGTTTTGTGCCTACGTACTCCAAGGCTTCTTATGGACATATGAGGCTATAAATACCCATGTTTTCTGTACTCCAAGGTATCCCACAAGGAGAGGGACTAGGCTTCTCCAGAAAAGGGTGTGGCAGCTGCAGAAAGGGAAAGTAGGGAGCAGAGCAGTGATGTATGGAAGGAGAACGTGAAGAAGAAGAGAAGAGAAGAAGAAAGAGGATAAAGCATCAGCATCAAGAAAGGGATGAGAGCAGCGCCATCAGATTAAGGAGCAGAAGAGCAGCAAAGGATGAAGAAGAACTGGCAATCCGGATGCCATCAAAGCAGAGCATCGTGGATTGAAGAAGATCTCCAACGAATTCCTTCAAGCGTCTTCAATCCAAGCTTCTACAAGTCTTCTTCATCAAGGAACATCTAAGTCACATCTATTTCATTTATTTTCTTGAAGTGTTCATCCAGTTTTTCATTGTGTGATCTGTGCATGTGTTCTGCACAGACCACATAATTCTGTTTGTTCGATTTTCATCATTGTATTGAGATAGATTGGGCTATAGGATCTATTCTCTAATTGAGCTTGTTCTAGCTGAACTTGGATCTTTCGTGGTCCAAAGGTTTGGAGCCGTAGTGCTCCGGTTTTGAGCCGTTGTGCTCAAGTGCTTGTGAGTCGTCGTACTCATAAGTGGTTTGTGGAGTAGGTCGTTGTACGTATCTCCTGGGTTTTCTTTGAGTCGTCGTACACAAAGGGTTTGGAATCGTTGTGCTCCAGTTGTTTCTTGAGTCGTCGTGCTCAAGGCTGTTTGGAGTCGTCGTGCTCCAGTGTGAGTTATACTCAAGGTTTTGAGTAGTGTGGCCTCACTGTTTGAGGGGTGGACATAGGATTCAGTGGAGGTGATTTCCGAACCACCTAAAAATCCTCTGTGCAGTGGTTTGTATTGTGGTTTGCCAAGATGCATGCATAGGGATTTCGCTCACACTACTAATTGATTTGCTCACACACTCTAATCACACTTGATATTAGTAAATTGTTTAGGTGAATTGATCTCTGATTCGAAGTAATTTTGAATTGCTTATGCTTCTGCATTAATTGGTGTTAGATCTATTCAACCCCCCCCCCCTTCTAGATCTGATCCATCCACCCATCCGATCCTAACAATTGGTATGAGAGCGGTTAATGTCTGTTACTGATCTAATTTGATTGCTTCTATTTGATCTCTGTGTTATTTGCTTGAACTGTTTGCTTGATCTTTCACTGTCTCTGTAGGTTAACCACTCTAATTGTTAGATCTAATTCCTTGTTACATTGATTCACTGTGATTAGATCTAATAATCTTTTGAGTTTTGATATAATCGAAAATCTCTTTAATCTGCATGAATTTACTGTTATAGTTCAAGAGAAAACACCAGTCTCACCTTCATCAAGTTTTTCAAAGGAAGCCCAAGGAAAAGGAGCAAAAGATCTTCACAAGTACTTCATGGCAAAGAAGAGCCTCAATGAATCCAGAAAATCAATAATTCAGAAGGTTGTGGCTCTCAGTGCACACTCTAATAGCTCAGAACATTCTTCATCCTCTTCAAAACACAAGAAAACAAATGGGTCTACTAGGTCAGGTACATCCACTCTAGACTCATCTATGTATTCTGACTCTGATTCTGATGAAGATGAAGGAATGTCTCATGATAGATTGATTGAATTCTGTGAAAAGATGCAAAATCTTAATGCAAAGCTTAACACTAAAAATAGAGTCTTGAAAAAGACTTTAAAACATTGGCAAGAAGAAAATGAGAATTTGACAAATGAAGTTGAAAATTAAATTCTGAGAAAGGGAATTTAGAAGATGAAGTCCAAATCTGTGAAAATAAACTGAATGGATTGAAAGAAAACCATGAGCTATTTAAATCAAAAGTCATTGATCTTGAAAATGAAAATGGAAAATTGATTGATCTCAATGAAAACATCAAATTTGATAATGATCAATTAAACAAACATATTTCTAACATGGCTCATGATCATCAAATAAATGAAAGATGCAAACAACTTGTTGAAGAAAATAGTCATCTAAAAAGGAAGATTGAATGTTTGTTCCATGACAAACTATTGGACAATGAATGTAGCAATTTGAGTAATAAAATTGCCGATTTTGAAAAACAAATTGCTCAATTTGAAAATGAAAAGAACAAGATGAAAAATGGTTTGGATGTCATGCTAAATAAACTTCAAATTTCAGAAAAAGAAGTTGTTGCATTAAAAGCTGAAAAACAAAAGCTTCAACATGAATTGAAAAATACTAAAAACACAAGTCTTGCTTCTGTGAGAGATATGAAAAATGAAAATAAGACAAAATTAACATTTGTTAAAGTTGCTGCGAACAAGAACTCTGCTAATTCTAATGAAAAACTAGTGAAAGTTCTTGTTCAGAAACAAACAGAGAAAAAGGAGAATGCTACTGTCAAGAAGATTGATCTACTTCCTCCATCAGTCCAAAAAGCTCCAAGGCAAGTTCCAAATTCACATCATGCCAAGAGCCACCAAAAGGTACCTCCTTCTCCTCATGGTAAGTCTCCTCATATGAAAAGGAGATTCCAGCAAATGCATACATGCCAAGGTAAGTATCAGATAAGAAATGCTCTCATTTCCTTTAACTGTAATAAACCTGGTCATCTTGCCAAACATTGCTGGATTAGAAAACAAAATTTCAATAAACATGCCAAATCAGTCCAATGCTTTCATTGCCATAAAATTGGTCATATTTCTAGGGACTGTTGGTACAGAAATGATTTTGTTATGCATGCTCAGAAATTCCAGTCTAATGCATATGCACATACATATAGGAATAAATGTCATGTTCATACTGAAAATGTTCAGAAATTCCATGTGTATAGGCATACAAATGTTGCACAAAATCATTCTGTTTCTACTTATATTAAAAATCCAAAAATTAGAAAACTTCATGAAAACATAGATGCATTGAGCAAGGTAAAAAGAAAATATGGAACAAATTCTGCTCCTAGTTCTATCAATGAAAGAAATGCATCTATACCAAAAATAAAATCATTTTGGATTCAGAAATCTTTATTGCTCTCTAACATTGATTTCATTGCAGGACCCAAGCAAGTGTGGGTCCCAAAACTAGCTTGATCAGCAAGTTGTGGAGTCTTGTAGCCATACATTGTAAATGAATTTAAGATATTGACTGTGCAAGGCAAGAAATGATTGGAGAACACAAGTAAAATCTTTGAAAAAGAAATGAAGACTATTCAGGTAAAACCTCATATCATTTCCAGATTGAACTGCTTAAGTTAAAGAAAATTCTTAGAGTCTTATCTAAACAATGAAGAGTGTGTTTTGATGTTGCTCCCAAGAATAAGTTTGTGTCTTAACACTTGGAATCATGTTTGTGTTATCATGCTTGCTTAACTGTGCCCATGATTCTGTGCGCATATCAACTGCTTTGACTTCTTAGTATATCAAATGATGACATGTGGAAAAAGAAGTTATGCTTGTTTGGAAGCTATCATTATGCGTGAGTAACGTACTACGCCAAGTACCAGAAGTCATGTTATGCTTAAAGCTAATTGTGTGCATAATCATGTGTGAATTGCTTACTAGCTTTTTCATTCCATGCACATATTAAGGGGGAGTAAATATAAAAAGTGTAAAAATGTCTTGAAAATGCAATGAATTTCATGCTAAAACTAAAGAATAATAGACCTTTTTGCAGTGACTATGTGGTATATCAAATGGTGAAATGTGAAAGGACAATTTAGGCTTGTCTGGAAACTCTCATCATGTGTGAGAAAAATTCTCCGTCAAGTATCAATAGTTTTTTTCTGCATAAAGGTCATCAAGAAAAATGAAAATCTCAAGAACTTTATTTTAAGTCTTTGAAACAATTTTGAGCTTTTGAAAAACTTTTCTCCTTCAATAAATTGCATGTTAATGCATGCTTGATCATGTTCATATTCTTTCTGTGCAAACTACTTTGAATGGACATATCTGAATTGCTTAAATGATGATTTCATATAATGCATATCTTATGGAGAAGTGAGTCAAAAGAATCTTTGAGTGAAATGCTAAAGAAATATTATTTCATATCTGATTTATCAACAACTCCCATTCAGTTTATTGACAAATCTTCTTGCAAATAAATTCCTCACTCTCACATTGCATTGACATTCTTGGTATATCAAATGGTGATTTGAAGAAAGACAAGTCAGGCTTGTCTAGACACTTTCAGTATGCGTGAGTATGTCTCCGCCAAGTATCAAGATTCCTTTATGCAATTGTTGAGGGGGAGTATTTGTTGAGGGAGAGTTAGTCTATTCTTCACTCATTTCTCTTGACATTTGTTGTCTATATTGAGCCGCAATTATCAGAATTTTTGAGTCATTGTGCTATTTTCTTATGAGATAATTAAGTCATTGAACCTAAACTCATTGTGCACTTAGTTTAATTTCAAAGATTCATTATCATTTCAAGGTTAAGCAATCTTAATACTGAATGTTTTTTAAATGATTTGCAAAACACTTGTAGGCACATGAGTGGCTTTACTATTCAACATGTGTATGTTTAAGCTTCATTTTTACCACATGCTAAGAATAATTTCTCTAAATTCATAGTCATGTCTTTTCTGGTCAAAGCAATCAAATTCCTGTAAAACATCAAAAGAAAATGATCAATAATCTGGAAAGATGCAAATAGAGCAATGCAAATTCTTGAACCACTGAGTAACCGGGCCATTTCACCAAAAAAATGACTTGTTTCGTGTCAAAAAGTGGAAATCAAAGTTTTTCAACTCTGTATAAGATAATGAAAGTTAAACCACTAAGTAATCAGGAGATCTTGCATCTAATCAATGTGATCTCTTGCACTGAAAAGTGAGATTTAACTAATTTATTCTTGTATTCTTTCCCAGTTCAAAATGAAAGAAAATCAAATTGACAGGATGAAAAAGCTTAAGACCTTAATAAAGTTTATGTTTAATGAGTTTAGACCTATTATTCTACATTGTGTTAAACTTAAAGCTCCTAACATCCTTGTTAAATATGTCTACTCACTCATTTAGGTCACTTTACTTCACATTTGCATCATTATTATTTTAACTGCATTCAGATCATTATATATTTGCTATACTTTGTGTTGAGTGTGTCTTTGTGATTAAACTTTATTGCACAATACAAAAGTACAATAATTTCTCTCATATGTCAATATCACTTTGCCTCACTTATTTTGATCATTTCTGAACATTCATTTCCTTCATTTCATTTCTTGATCTCCTACAATCCTTGTTTCTCTCTCTTATCTATCTTTTTGATGCTGTCAAAAAGGGGGAGAAAGGTCTCTAAGGGGAGAAAGTTCTTTAAAGGGGGAGAAAGGTATCTAGGGGGAGAAAGGTCTCTAGGTCTAGGGGGAGAGAGTTCAAAGGAGAAAGTTCAAAGGGTGTATATGGTGAAGGGGAGTTGTTGCAGTCAAGGGAGATTGTGCATATGTTTTGTCATCATCAAAAAGGGGGAGATTGTTGGGTTGAGTGTGTTTTGGAATTTCCTAAAATTGTTTTTTAATGATGACCAATGAACATCACTCATACTTTGATTTTGATGATGACACATTATGATTTTGATGATGATATGTTGAACATGTTGTACTTTCTATGCATATCACAATAATGCTTAAACAACATGTTTTTGATGTTTAATATCTCATATTTTAATCATAATATCTTGTACTAATGATTTATGTGTTAATTTTACAGTTGAATACAGATTTTGTCTTGGTAGTGTCGACGCACCCCTTACTGGTGTCGACATAGTGTTTCAAACACTAAGGCAAAATGATGAAGAAAAAGTCAAGTGGTGTCGACACAGGATCAAGTAGTGTCGACACTAGTCCTAGTGCCCAGTGAACCCAGTCAATAGGTCTAGACAGTGTCGACATAGTTCCAAGCAGTGTCGACACTAGATCTAATTCCCAGAAGACCTGTTTGGCAGTTCTGGACAGTGTGTCGACACTGCGTGAAGTAGTGTCGACACTAGTGACCCTTCCCAGAGAACCAAGTCTGCTAGTTTGGGACAATGTGTTGACACACTCTGAAGTAGTGTCGACACACTCCGGCTGAAACTCAAAAATGTGAATTTCTCTAGACACGTGGCTGCTTGGGAATTAGGGGATTTGACCTTGGCTTCTGTGCCCACGTACTCCAAGGCTTATTATGGACATATGGGTCTATAAAAACCCATGTTTTTGTACTCCAAGGTATCCCACAAGGAGAGAGACCAGACTTCTCCAAAAAAGGGTGTGGCGGCTGTAGAAAGGGAAAGAAGGGAGGAGAGCAGTGATGTTTGGAAGGAGAACATGAAGAAGAAGAGAAGAGAAGAAGAGAGAGGATAAAGCATCATCATCAAGAAAGGGTTGAGAACAGCGCCATCAGATTGAGGAGCGGAAGAGCAACAAAGGAAGAAGAAGAACTGGCAATCCGGATGCCATCTGTAAGGTCTCAGATCTTTAGTGGATCCTTATTGGGTCTGTTAGAGGTCCTGTGTAGTTGACGGCCAAGGCTTGCCGTTGAGTTAGAGTCAGCGTCCAGCGATGTGGACGTCTGATGTTGAACTCAGCGACAGGGGATCTGGACGTCAGTCTGTAGGCGGTTCAGTAGGCGACCAGAGATGTTGACGTCGACTAGCCAGTCCTGTTGAAATAGGGCAGCCCGAGAGCAGAGTTCTTTCTTCTCTTCTCCTCTCCTTTCTTCCACCTTTGCTTTTCTTTGTTTTCCACAGCTTCTGTTGGGTGATTTAAGCTCGTGGGAAGGCCCTGGATCGTGTGGCGTTGCTTGATCGGGCGGGAAACGCGTGGTTTTTGTGCGATTAGCGCGGAGTCTTCGAGGGAATCCGGCGCGAGTAGTGGCTGTTCGGGGATTGTTTAAGCTTTCTGAGGTAGGGACTTAACTCCTACAACCTTCCTCATCAAACCAGCATGCTCAATTAAGTGAATTGGTGTGCAAATCATGGTTTAGGGATGGGTTGTATCATGCCGGGATTTTGGGTAAATTGGACAATCTAGGCGTTAGACTGTTTAATTTTATTGTGCTGGTAGTTTAGATTGATGAGAGGAAGTGTTTCCCTCCATCAGTCGAGGTTCTGTTGGGTGGTTCTACCCATTTGAACTGATTCGGTTCAGTTCTGGGTTTAGGGGACTGAAGACCTTAACGTCCACATCCGTTGATGTTGAGATCTTCAGGGGTGATTTAAACGACAAGGTCGATTGCCATTTAATCAAGATAAACGACATGAGAGTGTCGTTTACCTCTTATTGGCGGCAATCGATGTGGCTGTTAATCTCCTGTGTCCCAGCAGACTTGAGTTGTGTGTTTAGAGGCGATTGACATGTGATGTCCGCCTTAATAGCACATGTGGGCCAGGCTTAGAGTGTGACTCCGCTTGTGCATTTGAGTAGTTTATTGTGACTTGAGGTATTTAGTACTGTACAGGGTTTCAGACGTTGAGTGTGTTCCGTCTGTTGTACGCGCGTTGCGTTACCGTGTACCCATTTCTGTTGTGTTACCTAGGTGTGGGTGCGACTCCGTCTAGACGACTAGTGTGTGGTTATCCTCCGCTAGTGAGCCAGGACGCCGAGTGCGACTCTGTCCTATGCGTACTCCTTGTGGTGGTTTTGAGCCGGTCCCCGTGGAGCCCCTTCTCTACCGCTAGGGTCAAGCGTAGGGGAAAAACCGGTCGTGGACCAGACGAGAGAGAGCGTCTGTAGTGTGCACACGTGGCTGGGGTTGAGAGCCTCTATGGTGACGGGACGCCGAGCCACAGACCCTAGCTGAGTCCTACTTGCTGTGTGTGTGAGTGTGTGTTACTGAGCCGCGAGGTTTACAGTTTTGTGTTGTGGTACGACGTGTACTTACTTTCAGTTTTACTTTCCGCACTTTAGTTCAGTTGCCGGTGGGGTTACTTTTCCCTACTGGGTCTCTTTTCTTGAGACTCACTCCCTTCCCTTTCAGGTGGGTCTTCGTCGACTCCCATTCCAAGCGAGTCTAGCCACTCTGGTGTTGGTGCTCCTTAGCTGCAGTGAGTAGTACCTTTTTGTTGTACTTTTGTACTTTGCTCAGACTCTGAGTTGTATATGATATGTTCATATAGTGGAATTTTACATCTTTACATGGTGTGTATCTTCTTACATATAGTCTCCTCGGACTTTCTTCCTACCCTTCTGAGCTTGTCTCGTGGGTTAGCGGGTCAGAATTCGGGTTACTGGTTGTTACTGGTAATGCGGATTCTGGGTCGTTACAGTTTGGTATCAGAGCCTGGTCTGATGAGATATATATAAGAAAATACTTATCATGTAGACTCAGAGTATAAAGAGTACAGTTGCAGCTAACTAGCCCGGAGGTAGTTAGTGTATTTATGTGTGTATTTTTGTTTTGTGTGTAGTTCTATGGCGCCTAGGCGACGTCCTAGAGAGGGAGTAGCCGAGCAGGCGACTCGTCAGGAGGTTGGAGATGCTCCGCCACCTCAGCAGACGCAGCCTTTGCCACAGGACGCACATAGTGGTATTGTTCCGCCGCCGCCACCTCCACCTCAGGTAGCTCAGGGATTAGACATGACTCGATTTCTTGAGGGGATGGCTCAGTTTGTTGCTCAGCACCGTGACGCGCCAGTACCCCAGGGTGGTACTGGGAGGGTGTTCAGAGAGTTCTTGCAGTTTCAGCCTCCTCAGTTTTTGGGCCAGCCTGATCCAGATGCAGCGCGGGCATGGTTAGATGCTGTGGAGCGGACTTTTCGTTCCATGGAGTGTGTTCTAGAGGAGCTAGTGCTGCTAGCCAGTTACCAGTTGCAAGCGCAGGCGTTGACTTAGTGGTCCGCTGAGTGGGAGACTACTTTTCAGTCTCGCCCACTTAGGCAGATTCCGTGGCAGGAGTTTGTCGTTTCTTTTGAGAGAGCCTTTTGTCCTACTTACGTCCGGACGGAGAGGTTGTACCATTTCCTGGACTTGCAGCAGAGGGACTCCACTGTGGTGCAGTACAGGGCTAGATTTGTGGAGCTAGGGCGTTATGCTCCGCAGATTATGGGAGATGGTCTGAGGACTCAGCAGTTCGTGAGAGGCTTGAGGCCAGAGCTCAGGCAGGCATTGATAGTTGCTCGTGTCACAGACTTGGATGCGGCCTATCAGACAGCGGCAGCGTTGGAGGTAGACACCTTGCGGACTCGGGCTCAGAGTGCAGAGGTTCAGACGCAGGTAGTTCCTTCTCAGCCTCGACAGCAGCAGAGTAGTGTGCAGACGACCCCGAGGACTGCGACTTCCTACGCATCCACTTCTACTGGGACGACGGCGAAGTCAGGATCTCGGAGGAAGTTTCGACGTGATAGGAGGCAGGCAGAGTAGAGGCAGCAATCGGTTGGGAGTGTTCAGCAGCCGACAGGTCAGCCTTCGCAGCAGGTACAACGTACTTTTGCTGGGCAGTGTTACCGGTGTGACCAGATGGGTCACATGGCGCGAGATTGTCCTTTGCTACCTCGTGTGCCGCAGCAGCAGACCCAATCACAGCCCCGAGTGCAGCAGCAGCAGGCACCTGTGCAGCAGCGTCAGCAGACCGGAGGTTCTGGTGGGTCGAGAGGTAGAGGTCGTGTTACCCACTTGACTCGTGCAGACGCGGAGGCAGCTCACCTGGTGGAAGGTACTGTTTCAGTTTTTGGTTATGCAGCTAGAGTCTTGTTTGATTCCGGTGCCTCTCACTCTTTTGTGTTTGAGGACTTTTTAGACTCCCTTGGAGAGTTGAGTTTGGGAGAGTCTGTTGAGTTAGCAGTAGAGTTGCCGACAGGGGACTTTGTCCTTACGTCCTACTGTCTCGAGGAGGTACCTGTGCAGTTGCAGGATCAGTGGTTGTCAGCCCGTCTGTTTGCCTTGCAGTTACATGACTATGATGTGATTTTGGGTATGGACTGGTTAGAGAGGTATGGTGCAGTGATGGATTGCCAGAAGAAGAGGGTGCAATTGCGGATACCTGGGGCAGCGGCGTTCTACTTCCAGGGTATCGTACCTCTTACTTCTCTCTTTTTAGTTTCTGCTTTGAGGGCAGGGAGGTTGCTTGCTTCTGGTTGTCAGGGTTTTCTAGTTTCTGCAGTGACTCTTGACCAAATTCCCTCGGGAGTGGGAGACATTCCCGTAGTGTGTGAGTTTCCGGATCTTTTTCCGGAAGAGTTGCCTGGTCTACCACCAGAGAGAGAGATTGAGTTTACTGTAGAGTTGGTTCCTGGCACTGTACCTTTTGCTCAGGCACCGTACCGTATGGCACCAGCAGAGTTGAGGGAGTTGAAGAGGCAGCTTGAGGAGTTGTTGGAGAAGGGCTATATTCGTCCTAGCTTTTCTCCGTGGGGGTCACCTGTTTTGTTTGTCCGGAAGAAGGATGGTAGCCTGAGGTTGTGTATTGATTATAGGAAGCTAAATCAAGTGACCATCAAGAATAGGTATCCTTTGCCTAGGATTGATGATCTCTTTGATCAGCTTCAGTCTGCTCGTGTCTTCTCGAAGATTGACTTGAGGTCGGGCTACTATCAGTTGCGGATTAGAGATTCGGACATTGAGAGGACTGCGTTTCGGACCAGATATGGACACTTTGAGTTTTTGGTGATGCCGTTTGGGCTCACCAATGCTCCAGCGGCCTTCATGGATCTGAAGCACTGGGTGTTCCACCAGTTCTTGGACCGGTTTGTCATAGTGTTTGTTGACGACATTCTGGTGTACTCCGCTTCGGAGGAGGAGCACGCCGAGCACCTGAGGATCGTGTTGCAGACCTTGCGAGAGCACCAGTTGTATGCCAAACTTAGTAAGTGTGAGTTTTGGCTACAACAGGTTCACTTTTTGGGGCACGTGATCTCAGGTGAGGGAGTTTCTGTGGATCCAGCGAAGGTTGAGGTAGTTTTACAGTGGGAGAGTCCCAGATCTGTGTCTGAGATTCGTAGTTTTCTGGATTTGGCAGGTTACTACCGCAGGTTTGTTCGAGATTTTCTCAGGTTGCTGCACCCTTGACTCGGTTGACGAGAAAGGGAGTTCCGTTCTTGTGGTCGGAGCAGTGTGAGCAGAGCTTCATAGAGTTGAAGCGACTGCTTACATCGGCGCCAGTTCTTGCCTTACCTTCAGGTGGGGAGGGTTTTGAGGTTTGCACAGATGCTTCAGGTGTTGGTTTGGGTGCGGTCTTGATGCAGCATGGCCGAGTGGTGGCTTATGCGTCTCGCCAGCTTAAGCCCCACGAGGAGAGTTACCCGACCCACGACCTAGAGCTTGCAGCTGTGGTGTTTGCTTTGCGGATTTGGCGTCTTTACCTGTACGGAGTGAGTTTTGTAGTCCGTACCGACCACCAGAGTTTGAGATATGTGTTCTCTCAGAGGGATCTGAATATGAGGCAGCGTCGATGGATGGAATATCTGAAGGACTATGATTTCAGCATTGAGTATAAGCCTGGAAAGGCGAATGTAGTTGCAGATGCCTTGAGTAGAAAAGCTCAGATGAGTCATCTGATGCTTAGAGAGTGGCAGTTGTGGCAGTCTGCGACAGAGGGATCTTTCAGAGTTTCATCCAGTCGTCGTCAGTGTGTGTTGGGCAGTTTGTTAGCAGCTCCCGCCGTTATGAGACAGGTTGTTGAGGCTCAGCAGGCAGATCCCGAGTTGCACAGTGTGTTGCTTCTCCCAGAGGTTGAGCTTTGCGAGGACGAGACTATTAGGTTCCGAGATAGACTCTATGTTCCTGTTGAGGAGTCTATCAGGAGAGTTGTGTTGCAGGAGGCACATGGTTCTAGGTACTCTATTCATCCAGGGGTGACCAAGATGTACCACAGGTTGAGACGTCAGTTTTGGTGGCCTGGGATGAAGAGAGATAGCGGCTTTTGTTGCTAGGTGTTTGGTCTGTCAGCAGGTGAAGGCCGAACATCAGCGTCCAGGAGGACTTGTGCAGCCGTTAGAGATTCCGATGTGGAAGTGGGACCATGTGACGACTGACTTTGTTTGTGGTTTGCCGAGGACAGCTGGAGGTTTTGATAACATTTGGGTTCTTGTGGACAGATTGACGAAGACTGCCAGATTCTTGCCTGTCAGGATTAGTTGGGGTGTGAGTAGGTTGGCCGCGTTGTACGTAGAGCGGATTGTTCCTTTGAATGGAGTGCCGATCTCTATTGTGTCAGACAGGGATCCTCGCTTCACTTCTGGGTTCTGGCGCAGTTTCCAGAGAGCTTTGGGGACAGAGTTGGCTTTTAGTTCCGCCTACCACCCTCAGTCAGACGGTCAGTCAGAGCGGACTATCCAGACTTTGGAGGACATGCTTATAGCTTGTTGCCTGGAGTGGCAGGGGTCGTGGACAGTTCACTTACCGTTAGTCGAGTTCGCATATAATAATAGTTATCACTCCAGTATCGGTATGGCACCATATGAGGCTTTGTACAGACGACCGTGTCGCACTCCTCTTGACTGGTTCGAGGTTGGCGAGCGAGTTGTCACGGGGCCGGAGTTGGTTCAGCAGTCAGTTGAGGTAGTTCAGCTTGTGAGACAGAGACTTCAGTCAGCTCAGAGTCGGCAGAAGAGTTATGCAGATCAACGCAGGCGACCGCTCGAGTTTCAGGTAGCAGACCAGGTGTTTGTTCGTGTGTCTCCTATGAAGGGAGTGGTGAGGTTCGGTAAGCGTGGAAAGTTGAGTCCTCGCTTTATTGGGCCTTTTACCATTACTGAGCGTGTCGGAGGTTTGGCGTACAGACTTGAGCTTCCGTCAGAGTTGGCAGCAGTACACGACTTGTTTCACGTGTCAATGCTTCAGAGGTACCTTTCTGACGAGTCTCACGTTCTGCAGAGTGCAGAGTGGTCTGAGGTGACTCCAGTGTTGACTGTACCAGAGTTTCCGTTGCACATTGAGGATCGCCGAGTTCAAAGGTTGAGGAACAAGGCTATCCCTTTAGTTCGTGTTGCGTGGCAGCGGCACTCCGGTGGTGAGTCGACATGGGAGCGGGAGGGCGAAATGCGCGAGCAGTTTCCGTACCTCTTTGGTGAGTCTTCTTTCCTCGTGTTGTTTGAATTTTGAGGGAAAATTCCTTAAGGGGGGAGGGCTATAAGGTCTCGGGTCTTTAGTGGATCCTTATTGGGTCTGTTAGAGGTCCTGTGTAGTTGACGGCCAAGGCTTGCCGTTGAGTCAGAGTCAGCGTCCAGCGATGTGGACGTCTGATGTTGAACTCAGCGACAGGGGATCTGGACGTCAGTCTGTAGGCGGTTCAGTAGGCGACCAGAGATGTTGACGTCGACTAGTCAGTCCTGTTGAAATAGGGCAGCCCGAGAGCAGAGTTCTTTCTTCTCATCTCCTCTCCTTTCTTCCACCTTTGCTTTTATTTGTTTTCCCCAGCTTCTGTTGGGTGATTTGAGCTCGTGGGAAGGCCCTGGATCGTGTGGCGTTGCTTGATCGGGCGGGAAACGCGTGGTTTTGGTGCGATTCGCGCGGAGTCTTCGAGGGAATCCGGCGCGAGTAGTGGCTGTTCGGGGATTGTTTAAGCTTTCTGAGGTAGGGACTTAACTCCTACAACCTTCCTCATCAAACCAGCATGCTCAATTAAGTGAATTGGTGTGCAAATCATGGTTTAGGGATGGGTTGTATCATGCCGGGATTTGGGTAAATTGGACAATCTAGGCGTTAGACTGTTTAATTTTATTGTGCTGGTAGTTTAGATTCATGAGAGGAAGTGTTTCTCTCCATCAGTCGAGGTTTGTTGGGTGGTTCTACCCATTTGAACTGATTCGGTTTAGTTCTGGGTTTAGGGGACTGAAGACCTTAACGTCCACATCCGTTGACGTTGAGATCTTCAGGGGTGATTTAAACGACAAGGTCGATTGCCATTTAATCAAGATAAATGACATGAGGAGTGTCGTTTACCTCTTATTGGCGGCAATCGATGTGGCCGTTAATCTCTGTGTCCCAGCAGACTTGAGTTGTGTGTTTAGAGGCGATTGACATGTGATGTCCGCCTTATTAGCACATGTGGGCCAGGCTTAGAGTGTGACTCCGCCTGTGCATTTGAGTAGTTGATTGTGACTTGAGGTATTTACTACTGTACGGGGTTTCAGATGTTGAGTGTGTTCCGTCTGTTGTACGCGCGTTGCGTTACCGTGTACCCGTTTCTGTTGTGTTACCTAGGCGTGGGTGCGACTCCGTCTAGATGACTAGTGTGTGGTTATCCTCCGCTAGTGAGCCAGGACGCCGAGTGCGACTCTGTCCTGTGCGTACTCCTTGTGGTGGTTTTGAGCCGGTCCCCGTGGAGCCCCTTCTCTACCGCTAGGGTCAAGCGTAGGGGAAAAACCGGTCGTGGACCAAACGCGAGAGAGAGCGTCTGTAGTGTGCACACGTGGCTGGGGTTGAGAGCCTCTGTGGTGACGGGACGCCGAGCCACAGACCCTAGCTGAGTCCTACTTGCTGTGTGTGTGAGTGTGTGTTACTGAGCCGCGAGGTTTACAGTTTTGTGTTGTGGTGCGACGTGTACTTACTTTCAGTTTTACTTTCCGCACTTTAGTTCAGTTGCCGGTGGGGTTACTTTTCCCTACTGGGTCTCTTTTCTTGAGACTCACTCCCTTCCCTTTCAGGTGGGTCTTCTTCGACTCCCGTTCCAGGCGAGTCTAGCCACTCCGGTGTTGGTGCTCCTTAGCTGCAGTGAGTAGTACCTTTTTGTTGTACTTCTATACTCTGTACTTTGCTCAGACTCTGAGTTGTATATGATATGTTCATATAGTGGAATTTTACAGCTTTACATGGTGTGTATCTTCTTACATATAGTCTCCTCGGACTTTCTTCCTACCCTTCCGAGCTTGTCTCGTGGGTTAGCGGGTCAGAATTCAGGTTACTGGTTGTTACTGGTAATGCGGATTCTAGGTCGTTACACCATCAATGTAGAGCATCGTGGATTGAAGAAGATCTCCAACGAATTCCTTCAAGCGTCTTCAATCCAAGCTTCTGCAAGTCTTCTTCATCAAGGAACATGAAGGTCACATCTATTTCATTTATTTTCTTGGAGTGTTCAGCCAGTTTTTCATTGTGTGATCTGTGCATGTGTTCTGCACATACTACTTAATTCTGTTTGTTCGATTTTCATCATTGTATTGAGATAGATCGGGCTAGAGGATCTATTCTCTAATTCAGCTTGTTCTAGCTGAACATGGATCTTTCGTGGTCCAAAGGTTTGGAGCCGTAGTGCTCCGGTTTTGAGCCGTTGTGCTCAAGTGCTTGTGAGTCGTCATACTCATAAGTGGTTTATGGAGTAGGTCGTTGTACCTATCTCTTAGGTTTTCTTTGAGTCATCGTACTCAAAGGGTTTGGAGTCTTCGTGCTCCGATTGTTTCTTCAGTCATCGTGCTCAAGGGTGTTTGGAGTTGTCGTGCTCCAGTGTGAGTTGTACTCAAGGTTTTGAGTAGTGTGGCTTCACTCTATGAGGGGTAGACATAGGAGTCACTGGAGGTGATTTTCGAACCACCTAAAAATCCTCTGTGCAGTGGTTTGTATTGTGGTTTGCCTTTGTATCTCGCTAGATGCATGCATAGGAATTTCGCTCACACTACTAATTGATTTGCTCACACACTCTAATCACACATCATATCAGTAAATTGTTTGGGTGAATTGATCTCTGATTCGAAGTAATTTTGAATTGCTTAAGCTTCTGCATTAATTGGTGTTTGATCTATTCAACCCCCCCTTCTAGATCTGATCCATCCACCCATCCGATCCTAACAATAATGTGCTATCTACTTGACCTCTGTCAAAACCATGGTTTAATAAAAATGCACTTAACCTTTCATACCATGCTCTAGGTGCTTGTTTTAATCCATACAAGGCTTTATGCAACTTAAAAGCATGATTTGGAAAATCGATATCATCAAAACCAGGAGGTTGTTCTACATAGACCTCCTCATTTCTATAGCCATTTAGAAATGTGGATTTTACATCCATTTGAAAAAGTCTTAAATCCAATGCAGATGCATAAGCAAGTAAAAGTCTAATTGCCTCTAGTCTAGCCACTGGTGCATAGGTTTCATCAAAATCTATGCCTTCCTCTTGGGAATAGCCTTGAGCGACCAGTCTGGCCTTGTCTCTAGTGATCACACCAGATTTATCCAATTTGTTCCTGAACACCCATTTGGTGCCGATCACTGGATGATCTGATGGTCTCGGAACAAGGGACCACACTTGGTATTTCTTGAACTGATTAAGTTAATCTAGCATGGCTAATATCCAAGATTCATCAGGCAGTGCTTCATTCTCTGTCTTAGGCTCTATTTGAGATACAAAAGCTAAATAATCATAGGGAATTACATTACCTCTGGTTCTTACTCGAACCGATGAATCTCCAATAATGTTACCCAACGGGTGTTCCTTCCTGTATCTCCATTCTTTTGGAAGATCATCATGTGATATATCTTTTTGTTGTAGTTCTTCCAAGGGTGGATCTTCCTTGTCCTTGATAGATATATTCTTTAATTTCTTGGACAAATCTTCTGCATCATCAATATCACTATCTACTTCCTTTCTCAAGGAAGGGTTAGTTTCATCAAAAATAACATGTATTGTTTGCTCAATTAATAAACTTTGTTTATTAAATGCTCTATATCCTTTGGGATTAGAAGCATACTCCATATATGTACCTTCATCGGATTCGGAGTCTAGCTTACCAATATCCATTTTTCCATTATTGTGGATGAAGCATGGACATCTGAAGGTTCTGAAATGACTGATCTTCGGTTTCTTCTGGTTGAAAAACTCATATGTTGTCTTCTTCAAGATTGGCTTGATCAGTACTCTGTTGATTATATAGCAAGCTGTGTTGATGGCTTCGGCCCAGAAGTACCTTCGTAGGTTGTATTCCGATAGCATTGTTCTGCCTATGTCCAATAAGGTTCTGTTCTTTCTCTTAGCAACTCCATTTTGCTGTGGTGTCTTTGGTTCTGAGAAATTTGCTCTATTCCTTGATCATCACAGAACTCTACAAATCTTTCATTTTGAAACTCTCTTCCTTGATCTGATCGAATATTGACAATTGTGTACTTCTTATTTTTCTGAATTTTCTTGCTGAAGCTAACAAAATTATCAAATGTGTCATCTTTGTATTCCAAGAATGATACCCATGTGAATCTTGAATAGTCATCCACTATTACGAATCCAAAGTTCTTTCCTCCAAGACTTGTTGTTCTCATTAGCTCAAATAGATCCATATGTAATAACTCCAATGGCTTTGAAGTGGTTGCAACTGTCTTCGATTTAAAAGTGGATCTTGTGTGCTTCCATTTTGCACAAGGTTCACACACACCTTCTATCCTTGAGTTTACTTTGGGTAAACCTTCTACTAGATTCCTCTTGATCAGTTTTCTGATTCCATCCAAATTGCAGTGGCCTAGTCTTCTGTTCCAAAGTTCGGCTGACTGATCTTTGTTTGCTGTAAGACATATATCCTGATCCTTTAATTCTTCTAAATAAAGCACATATAAATTCCTTTCCCTGCTGGCTTCAAACACAATTGCGTCATTTTTCATGATAGTGCACCTTAAGTCTTGAAATTTAATCTGATGCCCTTTGTCATACAGTTGGCGGATGCTGATTAGATTGTGCTTGATTCCTTTCATGCATAAGACCTCTTCTATGAGAGTTCTGCCTTGACTGCCAATTGATCCGCAACCTATCACTGTCCCTTTTCCATTGTCACCATAGGTCACTGTGCCTTCTTCATTTTCAAGATGTGAGAACAGCCTTCTATTTCCTATCATGTGCCTCAAGCATCCACAGTCTAGGTACCACTTTGATGCTCTTAGGCTTCCCTGCAATAAAAATACTAAGATTTAGGTACCTAAGTTCTTTTGGGTCCTTTCTGATTAGTATCATCATTTTTCTTTTTGATTATCCATTTTATATGTTTAGTTAGACATGTCATTTTAATTTGTCCTAACTTGTTACAGTGACTACAACAAGATGTTTTACTTACTTTTTCAATTTGTGTATATCTGAACTTAGATTTGTATGTAGTGTCTTGTTCAGCAACAAACTTTGGTGTTGGATAAATTTTAGGATGCACTACTGTATCTTCATTATCAGGAGGAGTGTATCCTAAGCCATACTTCTTTTTCCTTGATCTTCTAGCTCCTTTTAGTATTAATATGGATTTACCATTTGTAAATTTTTCTAATGTACTAAATAAATATTTATTTTCTTTTGTTAATGTGTTAATTTCTTGTTTTAGTTTACTTACAGTTTCCTGGCTTTCCAGATTAGCTAACTGATCATTTTTACTTTTTAAATCTTCACATAATAATTCATTCATTCTTTTTATCTCTAAAGCTTGTTTTTCTAATTGCTCATTTTCAGATCTTAGATCTGTGTTGGTAATTTCTAAACAAGCATGATTTTTCTTAGTAATTTTTAATACTTTACATACATCTTTATATTTGCTATATAACTCATTGAAGGCGTCTTCAAAACTATCTGAATCAGATTCGTTGCAAGAAGTAAATGAGGAGTCAGAGGTTACCTTTTCCTTGATATTTGCCATGAAGGCCACGTTGGCCTTTTCTTCTTCTTCCTTGCTTGAGCTTGACTCACTGTCTTAGTCGTTGTCGTTGTCCCATGCTGCCGCCACGGCTTTTTTCTTGTACTTTCTGAATTTCTTGGATCTATCTTTCTTTCTAAGCTCGGTCTTTTTCAACTTTGGACACTCAACCTTGATGTGTCCAGGCTTCTTGGATTCATAAAAAATGGGTTTTGCTCTTTTTGTGTCTTTGACCTCAGGTTTCTTGAAGTCTTTTCCTTTCTTAAAATATCTCCTTCTAGACTAGTACTTCTTCTTAGCTAGTATTCTTTGCAGTCTTCTGGAGAGGAAAGCTTCTTTATCTTCACTGCTTCCCATGCTCTTATTGTCATCTGATTCTTCACCAGATGTCTCTTCTACGTCCTTGAGAGCATTGCTTTTCTTCTTTCTGCTGGACGACTCTCCTAATCTTTCCATGTTGATCTCTTGGGCCATGAGTGACCCAACAAGCTTTTCTATAGACATTTTTCTTAAATCATTGGCTTCCTCTATAGCTGTTACTTTAGGAGTCCATGATGTTGGTAGAGATCTCAAGATTTTTCTTACCATGTCTCCCATTTCGTAATTCTTTCCAAGCCCAGCCAAGCCATTTGTAATGTTGGTGAATCTGCTATACATTTGTGTGATTGTATCACCTGGCTGCATCTGAAACTGTTCATATTGAGCTACTAAAATATCTATTCTAGTATCCTTCACTTTATCTACGCCTTTATAGGTGATCCTAAATTTTTCCCACATCTCCATAGTGGATTTGCAGGATGATATCCTGTTGAACTCCTTCTTACTAGGAGCGTAACATAGTATGCTCTTTGCTTTGCAATTGAGATAGATCTTTTTCTTGTCCTCTTCTATGATTAACCAAATTTGATAATCAAGCCCTTGAAGGAAGAATTCCATTCTGGTTTTCCAGTAGTTGTAGTCTTCACCATCGAACAGTGGTGGTTTGTTGACGGACTGACCTTCGAAGTAACCTTGAGCTTCCATTTAATATTTTCTCTTCATATCGTGAGATCTTATTTGTCGAAGAGACTTGGATCTGATACCACTTGTTGCTAGCAAGCCCAGAGGGGGGGTGAATGGGATTCATAAATTTCGAATAGCGTTAAAACCTGTCAACAAAAATGTTCAACACAAAACACTACGTTCGATTGTTAGTGTTAGAAATAAAGAAGACAACAAAGACAAGCATGCAATCACACAACACAGGAATTTTTATCCTGGTTCGGACCTCCTATCCCAAGGAGTCCTACGTCCAGTCCCTGAGCAACAACTCAGGATTCCACTACTCAAGGGTATAGTCCCCGTCAAGGACAATTACTCCTTCAGCCGCAGCTGGCCTTCTCTTCATAGCCCGAAGAGGTATACAACACCCTGATACACAGGTCTTCCTTCAACACAAAGGGAATACACACCACTTACTTCCAATAGGTCTTCTCTTCACAACCTGAAAAGGAGCTTCACAAGAATGTGAAAGAGGCTGATTGCCCCTAGACCTGGCTTACAACAGATACCAGATCTGAGGCAGAGATTGAGGGAGAAAGATCTACAATGGCAAAGTCTCTCAGAACTCAATGGCTCTCCCAAGTTTAAGATCAAGAAGAACAGAGAGCAAGAGCTACAGATGATTGGATTGAAAGCAAGAAGCTTTTTCGCTAAGACTCTATGACTTCAGGGTATTATCATTGAGATTGTTGAATACTTCAAAAGTTCTCTTGCCAGGAGTCATGAGTCTTGTATAAATATCTTCTCTTGCTAAAGTAGCCGTTGAGATGTCTGTTGTCTCTAGCTCTGGTATACGTTAGACTGCATGGTATAGGTGAGAACCTGGTTCGCTTTTCGTTAAACTCCTTTTCGATCCATGCACGTAAAGAGTAGATTCTTCTAGATATCCTTCAACCTCTATTTTGTCCAATCGTTGTATGAGGTTGTGCTGTCAGAGACCTACACACAATAAATATCAAACTATAGATAGCTATGCTGTCTCTTGTTATTAGTCAATGTTAGAATCCATGTAGTAGGACTATTCACCATAATAGAAAATTTATTCTACTTTCCGAAAAAGGTTTCATGAGAATAGAAGATATCTAGATATGGATCGTGCAGTGAAATGTACAGTCCCATCAAATGCATGGATATTAGAGAAACACGCGGGAAGATTTTGACTCAATATTTGAAAATATATTTGAATATCAGGTCAATGTAATCCATGAAGTCGTTATGAGATAGAAATAGTTGTACAACTTATCAAATCGTTGTGTGTACAAATCGTTGCATGCTAGTAAGCAAATCGTTATACGAACATAAGCAAATCGTTGTTTCACTTATCGAATCGATATAATGATCAAATTGTTCTTTAAGTGGAAGCAAATCGTTATACACACATAAGCAAATCGTTGAGAGTAAATTGTTATAAGCAAGTCGTTGTGAACACAATTGTTGTGCTACTTATCAAATCGATGCAGCGACCAAGTCGTTGTTTGCTTTATCAAATTGTTATGGAAACCAAGTCATTGTTGTGACTTATCGAATCATTACAGCAACCAAATCGTTCTGTAACTTATCGAATCGTTACGGAGACCAAATCATTGTTGTGACTTATTGAATCGTTATAGCAACCAAATCGTTGTGTAACTTATCGAATCATTATAGCAACCAAATCGTTGTGTAACTTATCGAATCGTTACAGCAACCAAATCGTTGTGTAACTTACAGAATCGATGTGAGAACGAAATCGATGTGAAACCGAAATCGATGTTTACACTTAACAAATCGTTGTCAGAGCAAATATTTGTTCTCACTTAACAAATCGTTGTGAGAGCAAATCATTGTAAAACTAAAATTGATGTTTACACTTAACAAATCATTGTGAGAGCAAATTGTTGTTCTCACTTAACAAATCATTGTGAGAGCAAATCGTTGTAAAACTAAAATTGATGTTTACTCTTAACAAATCATTGTGAGAGCAAATCATTGTTCTCACTTAACAAATTGTTGTGAGAGCAAATCATTGTTCTCGCTTAACAAATCATTGTGGGAGCAAATCGTTATAAAAATGAAATCGATAAAGGTATAGAAATTGTTATGATTCTAATGTAATCGATGTGAAACTTAGGAAGTCGATGTGTACTTAGAAAATTACAAGCTCTAAACTTTAAATGCTACAGTGTAAAAATACTTACAGTTTTTACTAAATTTTGCCTGATTTATTTCCTATGACTAAGCTTCCAGAGAACTTGTTAGATAATACTTTATTGAAGTTTTGTTAATCACCAAAATAGGCATATAATAAATGAAATTATATGGGGATGAACTGATCATCACTCTCAGCATCGTCAGGATCCACTGTTGACCACGAGGCAGGAGGCCTCATGGAGGCTTGAGAACCTGTGGACCCCTGGGCGGCACGTGCCTCCTTGACATTCCTCTCGTACTGAGAGGAAGTCACTATGTAGCTCCCGGAGTAGGCGCTGGCTCGCCCCTCCTGCATCGTGTTCTCACATCCGCGACGGTATCGGTCCTCCGCCTCCCGCAGTAGCCGCTCAGAGATGCCCAGACTCGCTCGAGCGTCCACCGCATGCTGGGTCAGACGCTCGCCCTCCCTGGACCACCTTCTGCACTCCTCCTCCCAGCGGTTGTGCTCCACGGTCCGCCGGATGCACTCATGCCCTTGGTCCTCCACCCACTGTTCGCGCTCCCGCTCACGCTCTCTACGCTCCACGGTGAGAGTGATCCGTAGCTCTGCAGCCTCGCGAGGAAGGTCAGCGTCACGCTGGGAGACCTGGGTATGCAGCTGGGACAGCCGCTGCATTAGCCATGTCACCTCAGCGCTTGCGAGCGTCGCTTGGGAGAGCGTAGTCTGAAGCTCGGCAGACCGCAAGCAAAATCAGACAAGTAAGTATAAAGCAATCCTATTCACATGTATATCTAATTAAGGTACTTACTCATGCAGCAAGGTCGAGCTCCGCCTCCTCCGCCCAGGCCACTGCCGCCGCTAGCTGCTCTCGGAGTGAAGTCATCTCAAGGTCGGGTGCACTCCGGCTCGAGGAGGCACCTGTTGTGTCGGTGCGCTCCATGGTCGTCTGGGCGGCGTGTTGCATGAATCAAAAGATCAAGTCAGCACAAGGTAAGATAAAATAAAGTAAATGTATGATTTTTCAAAACATACCAATGCATCTAGTGCCTCCCTCGCCTCCACCAACTGTGCCTCTGTGCTCGCCAACTGGGTGCGCAAAGTGTCGATGAGGTCGTCCCGAGCATCCTGCATATGCACACACTTGTTCAGATATCATGCTAATCACATTAAGTAAGTAAAGTCTAGAAGTGAATACCCTCTCTGGACTCATGAAGTCTTGACCCCCGTACTCCTCCTGAAAGTGCTGGAGGTACGCAAGGCTATCGGCGGCGTCAGACCCCTCTAGCTAGCCGCCCCGCTGCCAGTCAGCAAACTACTCAGGGAAGTGGAGACGCTAGTCCACCTGCTTTGCCTTTCCCCGCGTCCTCCTCCCAATCCCCTTGGGCTCCGTCTCGTCGTGCCACGCCTGGTGCAGCCCGAGGGTGCATGTGGCAAGCCGATGGCAGAGCGGCTCAATCTCATTCAGGCAGTGGACCCACAGGTCCTGCCCAAAACGAGGTCAGCCGCTCTCCACCCACGGCTGGCCGTCGTCACCCATGCCCACGTAGGGCTGCCACACCACCTGCACACATTCATAAGTTACTCACGCATAATCATTCATATCAAATGCATGAAATAAAAGTAACACATACCAGGAGTGCCGAGAAATCCTGGATGTCTCGACGGAGGGTGTCAAGCTGGAGGGAAAAAGATGCTACCGTCACAACTAGCAGCCACCTCCGCGCCAGGGTAGAGTGTCAGGACGCACCTCGCTCGCTCTCCCCAAGGGAATGTAATAGTACGACCACACCTGTATGCCTGCACACACTGGTTAGTTTGAATAACAATTGTTAAATGCAGGAAAGGAAAGACATTCAAAGCAAGAAAATGTACCTGGAGGAAAGGGGAGAACCCGCCCACGGTGGTCTCGCAGCTCGTGCTGCTGTAGAGGTCTGCAAATGTGTGCGCTAGGAAGGCCGCACCCCATGCGTATTGGCTGACCCTCTCCATGTCCTCCAGTATCTCTAAGAAACGGCAATGGATGTCGTCACCCTTCGTCCCCAGCAGCAGCTTCCCCAAAAAGAATACCAAGAACCTCCTCAGGTCCCGGTCAACCCGCTCCTCGTCCCCCGGGTCCTAGTCGTACACCTCTCTCGCCAACCCTGTTGCCCACTGCACGAATTCTTGCAGTGACTCCTCCCCAGTCTGCCTCACTCCACGCAGCCCTAGGCTCTCCAACAACTCTACCGAGTCAACCATCCTCCGGTCGCCGAGGTCATCCACGCCCAAGGGCTCTAGCCCCAGCAAGTCCTGTGCATGCTCCGTGTAATCTGCATAGGTGACCCCCGTCACCACCTCTCCATCAACCCTCAATCCGGTAATCCTAGCGACATCCCCGAGGGTGGGCACCATGTGCCCCCATGGGAACAAGAATGCTCTGCTGGCCCGATCTTATCTCTCCCCAATAGCCTGTACCAGGGGATTGTCCAGATAGAAGGGCTCGATCTCCAGGATCAGCCCAAACCCCATCTGCCAGATTCTCTCTCTCTGAAAATCTTGGAGCCTCTGGTACGCCGCTATCACCAGCGCCCACTGGATCCTCGGTCTTATAACTCCCTACACATGAAAAAGAAACACGCTAAATTAATTTAATTGTGCACAGAAACAGGCCTAAAGATGGACCCTCAGGTAACTCACTGAATCATGACCAACTCAGTGGTTGCGCTTCAGTCCGAATCGCGACCAGTCAAGTGGTCATGTTTCAGTTTGAAATGTGACGGCGCCAGCCGTCACGATTCAAATCCTAGAACCGCGACGACTGGTGTCGTCGCGATTCTCTCTTTCACCAACACCGGCCCGATGACCCTCCTCCCTCTCACCGGTGCGGTTGGGGTACTCACCGTATCTCCTCGGGGTGGCGCTTCGTGGCCCCTTCTTCCTCGCCGGAGCCGTGCTCCCGGCGCCACCCTTTCTTCCTCTGGCACCGCCGTTTCTTCCTCCTCCTCCTCCGGCACTGCCACCGTGAGCTTTCCTCCGCCACCGGCGCCTGCCGCTCTTCAGCCAATTTCATCTCCACTTCATCACCAGCCTCCAGCGGCTCCGCCACCATTGCTAGGGCTGCCGTATGTGGCATCTCCGCCACCGCGGCTTCTTCCACCCCCATCGCCGGTGCCGACGATGCTGCTCACCCTCCTCCCGCCAGCATTTGGATGTCGTTAGCCTCGCCATGGTCAAGTGAGCAAGGGAGATATGAGAGTTAGAGGGATCGGAGAAGGAGTTGAGAGTCGACGGTGGCAAAAGGGTGAGCAGCTGGTACCCTCGGGCATTTTACATCCTCCGATAGATATGGAAATCACATTCGGCGCAGTGGACGCGAATATGAACTGCCATCTTTTATTGCATCTAGCTTCACCGACGCGATTTAGAAGTCATCATTGCTCCGGCGCAGACTTTAAGGCAAGCGATTTTCAAATATTTGAAGTACAAATTAAAGCGTGTCGTGTGCGGAGGACGCGATTAATTTGAATGGCGTCGCTTATGTTGGATGCAGATCAGGAAGGAAAAGCGCATCCAATGTTCTGGATGCGATTCAAAATGTCCATCCGACGCTTGCCCTTCAGGAGAGAAATGAAAATGTTTGGATGAGGCAATCAAGCATTCAAGGATGCAAGTTGGCCGCATCAAGGATGCAATTCATTTCTTAATAAGTACCTAATCACGACGCTTACAAATGGCCACCTTGGGCCAAAGTTTCCCAAGTTCCCTTACATAAACCATCCGATCATTTTTTTCCTCCACCACATTTGGGACCGGCCTCTTGTAGGAGCACACCTTCTATAGTGCCTTTATAGTGTCCGCCTCTTCGCCATCGTTGTTCGTCCCTATGTCCCGCCTTTTGATTGGCAAGAGGTGAGAAGGCCCTTCAAAGTTGCGCCGTGGAAGTCCGAGTTGAGGGAGGCAGCGGTGCGGGTTGTAAAGCACGAACTCGGATGCCCCGATCAACCGCAAGTCCATCCCGGGTGCTAGCCGAATCCACAGGTCCCTGTTGAGAAGTGGCACCGGAATAAAGGTAAACGCATCCTCAGGCATGCTTCATAAGTAATCACACCAATCT
Source organism: Colocasia esculenta (assembly GCA_014218235.1). NCBI lineage: Eukaryota > Viridiplantae > Streptophyta > Magnoliopsida > Alismatales > Araceae > Colocasia > Colocasia esculenta. The sequence goes on from CM024762.1 coordinate 55,792,443, forward strand.
GCCCCCGTTTTGAGTTGTGGCGCTCGGTTGGCCACGCATCCTTCTAAGCCCAATATGTTATCCACATGCTTAAGTGGACTTTTTGAGAAAATCCAGAACGAGCTCGAGACTTCATTGTTGACATCAAACTTGAAGTGTAGGTCAATCCAACAAGTAAGTAAAAGCATTGAACCATAGGGAGGCCTACCCAAGCTCGCCGTCGTCAGTCCACCGTAGAGGAAGGTTAGCGCCGCTGGTCCCAAGCTCTCGCCCTACCATATGGCACACACCGCGCCCAGTTGATCCCCCTCTAGCACATTATCGATTGAGGGGAAGAGGAGCGCGCCCACCACGCAGATGGCAAATCCCCTCATCACTTGTCCCAGCCTCTCGCCATCCCCTGGCCTTGGTAGTTCCTTCATGGTCCAGGATGCCATCATTTGCAAATTTATACCTTTTTCGTTCCTGAGACCTTGAGCCTGATCCCTCGCATCCATGAAGCTCTCCAGCACCGCCCTGCTTGTAAAGCTCCCCGACAAGATCGCCATCTCATCCTCCTCACCTAGCTTCATCCGCTTCAAACCTAGTAAAATCTCCACCTCTTCTAGCATGATTGTGGCTTCAAAAGCTTTTAAGAGGAAGGTATGGGTTTGAGGATGCCAAAGTTCAACTAATGCCCACAGAGCCGCCCAGTTAAGGTGGATCTCGTGGTATCTTTTGGCATGGACGGTATAGTTATTGATACCCCACTTCTTGAGGATGTTGGTCATGTCAAGGCTAATGGAAGCGGTAAGCTATTGAAGCCATGGGAGGCGCATGTAACTTCGGTTGCCCGGGAAAAGTGGGTAGTCCTGTGGCATGAATTGACACATGTATGGATGGTGTGATCAAGTGATGGACATGGCGCGTCAAGGATGAAAAAAAAAGAGGATGAACACCAAGAAAACAAAACAAGAACACATCAAGAACATGTCAAGAACTTGAAGAACACATCAAAAACCAAGTGCTAAAAATTAAAATCTACATACCAACTTGGCTTAAACAAGCTTGCAAATGTGTCCTTCCACTTGGCTCAACCTTTGGAAACCCTCCATTCTTGATCTTTTGGGTTGGGAAGCATCACCGTGCTCCATTCGTCCCAAGCTCCTTCTTCTTCTCCCAAGCTCCTTCTTCTCCAAAGCTTCAAGAAATGAATCCTACACCTTGGAAAGGGAAAAGAGCATGAAGTGGGCAGGAGGAGGGGTGTCTTATAACCACCCCAATCCCCTTATCCCAGAGCCAAGTCCCCCAAGGGAGAAAAAGAAAAAAATAGTGCAAAATTCAACTCTCGGATGAAAGGCCTAAATCGCGTCCGATGCAGTGGACGCGATTCATGAATGAAAGACGTCCAGTATTCCCGTCGCGATTTACAAGTAACATTATTTTCATATTTCTCCATATATTTGTTACTTGTCAATACTGATGAAGTCTTTGAGTGCAGGATCTAGATATCTTTCTCGCCCCACAATTCATGATCATCTTCGGCAACCGCCATCTTTGATATTGTATATATATATTGCATCTTACTATATGTTGTACCCTATTAGAGCACATTAAGGACCTTGAGACTCTGATGAATCTGGAATTCGAGTTCCGCTCCTCCGCCAAAAACAATGATGATTCTAGAGGATTTTTATGGCGGGAGGATAGGTCGTTGCGTTGCAGAAGGACGATGGTTCCGTCCGACATCTTGACTTCGGCACCGTAACAATATTATCCTTGATTATCTTATATTTTCTATTGTTTTAATCTTTTTCTTTTAACCCAGCATGCATCATGTAGGACTTTGATCACAATTATTGATAATCACTCTCGTTTTTAACTGAAGAGAACCACTTGTTTCCTAATTGCAATTAACATGAAATATTTGACTCCGAGTCAAGTACTCAATTCATTGTGTTGTTGTTTGAAGATCATATTTTGGGAAACTCCTTGTTTTGGATTCCTATATTAGTTCATCTATTTTCTCTAAGATCCACCTGAGGCAGTGGCAGACGCCCCCAACCGTTCAACCTAATGGATTGTGTCCTTGGGTACTTCCCCGACGCTGGAAGTTGATCTTTCTCCCCTTCGTGCCCAAGTGCACACTTTCTCCTTCCGTCTAAGACACTAAGTTTTCTCCTGAGGTTTTCTGCAACCCACTTCATTTTGAATTGACGAACAGCTCCAGTCATATGTTGTCGAGGTGCATCTCATCAAACCTTGGCGTCTACTCTTCAGTCATTATACTTCGTTCCACTTCCTTGCAAACTAGACGCCAAGGTGAGGCAGTTGTAGACACGCTATTTTGGAAAGATATCAAGTAAATTTCATGCTACACCGCAATGTCTCAAAGTGGCTCTCTTCAATTAACATATTGAGTGATTTTCCTATTTTTTTGGATTTGTTTTCAGATTTTTAGGATTTTTTCTTAAAAGGCCTAAGGGGGGGTATGTTGAACCTCTTTGATTTACGTCCGGTACAGTGGACGCCGTTTATGAGGTTTTTTCTGCGGCGGGAAGAACCGACGTGTATCACAGCATTGATTAGCGTCCGATCAGGCCACCTCGATTAGAGCCTAAACCTAAACCGTACACCCTAACGCCAGTGCATGGAAGGGCCCACGTTTTTAAATAGATTTGTGTCCGACTAAGCCGCCGCGATTAAAAGTCAAAACCTAAGCTCTAATCCTACCATTGACCGCATTTTTGAGCTCTCATGTCTCGAATCATGACCAAGTAGAATCACGTCTGCTTAAGTCACCGTGTTTCAAAGCCACCTGTCAAATCAAGATCGATTCCATCAGAAAATCGATTCAGTTGGAAAATGCAGCGGCTAGGCCAGACGCAATTCTCAATCATAGCTATAGGCTAAGATTAGCAAATCATGCAGATCTTTGAAATTGCGACACTTTTTTCGGATGTGATTCATCATAAAAGGCATCCACTGTCCTTGACATGAAAAGAATTTTGCCTATAAATACAGACCCGAGGCCATTGTTTGAAGCTAATCCACCCCCCCCCCAGGCGAAGCCCTGCCGGATTGCGAAGTGAAACCCCCTAAGCCAAAGCCCTGTCAGATCGGAGACCGACATCCCAAAGCTAAAGAGAAGCGACGTCAACCCGAGCCTTTCCACGACTCCGTCCTTGGAGTTTGGAGCATTCTTGCTCATTCCATCGGGGAGCGACGAGGAGGAGCTTCATCCACATCGTCCACCTCTTCCAACCGTCTCCGCAGTGGCCCACATCGTCGTTCTCCTTTCTCCTCTTTACTTTTTATCATACTCGTTGCATGCATTCATCACACTACCACACACACACACACTTAATTTAATACATTCCTGCACTTTTAGGGGCTTAACACCACCCCACGAGGTGTGTTAAGGCCCGTTTAATGTTTTTCTTTTCATCTCATTTGAGCTTCCACTACACTTCTTATGTCTAATCAATTGTCATGTTTTCTTGTTGTTTCCTCTTTTGCAAGGTAACCATCGGAGCTAAATCTCCTTTATCGGCTGGCTAGTGGAAGGAGTAAGAAGGACCCACACATCAACTCCCGCGATCTTCGGGTGAAGGTAAGTACACAATCTTCCTCTCCCCATTTCCTTCGGTACCTACGTGAACTGGCAATCACACTCCACCTTTGTGCACACACGCACCACCTTCTTCTCCTCTTCTTTCATTTTTTTTTCAACTTTTTCCATCCCATTTCGTCTATCATTTTCTTCTACATCATATTAAAAATTTATTTTTCCTTTTTAAATCAAATTCTTTATGGGATGGTGTCTTTGAAAAGAAAGCACCATCTACATCACCGACCACCTAAATGTTGTTCTCCCTCTCTCTTCTCTTTCAAAAGCTGAACAGTCAAAAATTTTCTCTATGACTGAGGCTAAAACTGAAGATCAGTGGGCTCGGGGCCATCAGTCTTTATACAGGTAATTCATATCTGCCAGCTCTACTCGATTCGCACCTAGGGATCACCGACTCACTCTCTCTAAGTGGTTTGTGATTCATCACAAGAATACCTGGGGTCCATTTATTCAGAAGGAGATCAGGCTTATCCGCTATTTCCAGATGTTTAACGATAACAGCTATCTCAATAATCTGCCTGAAGTTTAGCTTGGCCAGTTCCGGCAAGCTATTTCTCTTCTTAATTCGGATGCTGCTCATTCCACCTCCATCCAAGTGGATTTTCCCACATTGGAGATACCAGATGTTGTGTTCTTGCCTCCACTTCATTCCTTAGTCATGGAATCTGCAGTAGGCCCTCTTATTTTTGAACGATTTGCTAGGGTCATGGGGTGCAATTCAGTGCAGAAAGGAAATTTCTCTTACATTCCACAGATTCGTCTACCGGGAATATCACCAGGGCCACATCAAGTTTGATGTTCTTTCCCCTCTTTTGTCTAAATGTGACCGGCTATCTCCATCAGACTAGGAAAGACTTTACCCTCTCACTGCTCAGTAGCTTCTTGATCTCAATGCTTCTCAGGCCAGATTAAATCAACCTCCTCTGTCTGTTGCACAATTTCTAGATCTTAACTCCATTCATCTTGTTCGAGACCCATTTGATATGTGGGTTGAGAGATACAAAGTCTATATTTCAATGAAAAAGGAACTGAAACACCAACAGATCTTCTACCCCATTTCCATTGATCAGTTCCTCCAACATGCTAGCTTTAGCACTTCCAGCACCTACAAAATGTCTCTTGGCAAGGATGAGTATGGAAATTTCGTGGAAGCTCAGAGGCAACTGCACATCCAGATGATGGCTCCTGTTTTGGGACCTTCCTACTCTATGGTTTATGTAGCCTTCCAAGGTTTTTTTGCAGAGCAGGAATGCAAGGCATGGCCGATCATTACTCGCTATGCCTCCCTCCTGTCCCCTGCTTTCTACATTCCTGTACCTCCTTAGTGATATATTATAATGTTTCTTCTGGCTCCCATTTATCTTTCTTCTATTCTCTCTTCTGTGTTTTGATTTTTTTTTGCTTAATGACAAAAAGGGGGAGAAAATAAAATATTCTGAAATACATATCAACAAAATCCTCATTTTAGAAATTTTACTCAAGTTTATTCAGAACATTATATGTTATGTTTTGTCATCACCAAAAAGGGGGAGATTGATGATCAGTCCATCCCCATATAATTTTATTTAATTAAAAAAAATTGGTGATTAACAAAACACTAACAATTATTTTCTAACAATTTTTTATGAAGTTCATCCACAGGGAATAAATCGAGCTAATCTGTAAGTAAATCTTACACTGTATCATTTAAAGTTCAGAGCATGCATTTCCTCAAGTCCATATCGATTTCCTTTGTGGCATAATGATTTCATAAGAAAAAGAATGATTCTATCGCTATAACAATTTCGGTCTCACAACGATTTCGTAAGTGTAACAACGATTTCGGTCTTACAATGATTTCGTAAGTGTAACATCGATTTCAGTCTCACAACGATTTCGTAAGTGTAACATCGATTTTGATCTCATAACGAATTCGTAAGTGTAACATCGATTTCTGTCTCACAACGATTTCATAAGTGTGACATCGATTTTAGTTTCACAACGATGTCGTAAGTGTAACAACGATTTTGGTCTCATATCAATTTCGTAAGTGAAACAACAATTTCAGTTTCACATCGATTTCATAAGTAAAACAAGGATTCGGTCAACAGTTTCTTAAGAGAAACAACGATTTGATTGTTATAATGATTCGATAAGTGAAAAACATCGATTTGCTTGTACAATGATTTACTTTCTCTTGTACAATGATTTGATTTGCTCGAACAACGATTTATTTATGTTTGAACAACGATTTGCTCAAACAATCATTTGTTTATGTTTGAACAACGATATGGTTATGTTTGAACAACAATTTGCTCAAACAACGATTTGTTTATGTTTGAACAACGATTTACTCAAACAATGATTTGTTTATTTTTGAACAATGATTTGCCTATATTTTTATAACGATTTGCATAAACAACGATTTCATAAGTTGAACAACTATTTCATTGTCATAACAACTTCATGGATTACATCGATTTCATACATGATATTCAAATATATTTTCAAATATTGTGAAACTCAAAGTCTTCCTGTGTGCATCACTAATATCCCTGCATTTATTGTGACTGTACACATCATCTGCATGTCGCATGTCTGAATGCTTTCTACACCTATGATACAATAGCAAATACTTTATCAGGTGACAGAATAACATTTCTATTTTGGTGTACGTTCTTACTGCATAGTTTCTAATGTTGACTGACAAGCATAGAGACAGTCTAGCTGTCTACGGTTTGGCATTTATTGTGTGTAGGTCTTTGTGAGTACCAAATCTTTCAACGTTGGAAAACTAGAAGCTGAAGAATATCTTGATGAATCTTCTCTTTGCGTGCAAGGCTCCAGATCATTAAATGGCTGCAAGCTTACATGTCATACACCTCGGACCATGTTGTGTAACGTGCGTCTATCATAGAGACAACAACCATTTCAACGGCTATATTTTTTTAAGAGAAGATATATAGAAGACTGATGTCTCCATGAAGAACAACTTTTGCACCTTAGAGATTTGAGAGAACCAACCTTCAACTTGCGAGCATCAGAAACAAGAGCCACAAAGCTTCACTCCATAACCTTCTATAGCTCTTAGCTCTCCGTGTTCATTTGCTTAGCTTTTGGAGTGCCTTTGTAGTTCTAAGAGTTTTCATCTAGTGAAAATCTTTCTCTCTCAGACATTGCATCAGATCAAGCAATTGTTGTAAGTTTGGTCTAGGAGCCATTCACTTTTATTCACATCTGTTGTGAAGTTCCTCTTCGGGTTGTGAAGAGAAGACCTGTTGGAAATAGGTGGTCGGTATTCCCTTCGCTAAGGAAGGAAGACCTGTGTATTAGGGTGGTTTTGTACCTCTTCGGGGTTAGAAGAGAAGGCCAGCTGTGGCTGGATGTGTAAGGGTCCTTAAGGGGGACAGTACCCTTGGTTAGTGAAATCCCATGTTGTTGCTCGGGGACTGGACGTAGAACTCCTTGGGATAGGAGGTCCGAACCAGGATAAATTTCCTGTGTTGTGTGATTGTGTGTTTTCTCTTTTGTCTTCTCTATTACTAACACTAACAATCAATCTCAGTGTTTTTCTGGTAAGCATTTTTGTTGACAGTTTTTTTATTTAAATGACTTTTTTGAATCCCATTCACCCAGCCCCCCCCCCCCCCCCCTCTAGGCTTGCTAGCTGGGCAACATTATATGATATATGTGTCCTTCTTTATGGTGGTTCGGACTATGTGTCACGACAAATAATGTGTAAAAGTGTGAAACATGTGTAAATGTGCAAAGTGTTCATGTGAAGGTGATGTGTTAATGTGATACCATGTGAATATATTTTATTTATGTTAAAACAACAAGTAAAGGATGTGGTTATATTATATAAAAGCATGTGAAAAGTGTTAGATATCATGCTAGGTTTGTTAATAACCATGTGCTTATTTCCATGATCTATTTGTATAGAAATATGAAATGATATGAATGAATTGAAATTGATACCATGAACCAAGTTAATGACCATGTGTAGAAAGTATGTTATAGGTTATTTTTGTGTACTTGTTTATTTTGACATAAACCATGTGCCATACTTCTCTTGTTGTTTAAAAGAATAGTAGAAATGTGAAGACTCATACTTGCTTTAACATAGAGGTGAGATAGGTGTCCCCATGCTAGAGGAGGACATTGTGAGGAGCGACTCCGAGTGAGTGGAGTAGCTGTGCTTGTGGAGACTAGTTGTTTAGATTATATTTTCATTTACTAGTATGTGGACAATGATGTTATTATATGGACTTGTATAATTCTGCACATTGGTTTATTTTCATTACTACTATATAGACTGTGGAATGTGCGATTGATGATGGATTTAGAGTATCTTTTATTTCTGCTGTACTTTCCTTTGTTATTTATGTATATCTCGACATACTGTGTTGTGTTGGGTACATGTCCCACTGTGACGGTGCACTTTATATTGATGTGGATTGGTATAATCATATCAGTATAAAGAGGGTCGTTACAGAGATTGGTGTCAGAGAACAGCTTGAGATTGTACATAAATAAGCCATCATCTACACAACATTTCAAAGTCTTTATAGAATTACTCAATATATGTGGAAAATATCTAATAATGAATCAATGATAGTTAAGAAAATGGGTAGGACTAAGTAACTTAAATTGTAACTGAGTTAATTATTTTACAGGCAATGGTGAGGCGTGGTAGGCATAGTACTCAAGCTCAGGAGGATGAGCAGAGGCGTGATGAGAGGGGTAAGGAACAAGCCCCAGCACCCCAGGGTCCTATGGTACTCCGTCCATCACCACCTGTGGATTATGGCGTGTTCATGCAAGGCCTGGTCCAGGCGATGCAGACTCAGGCGTAGACACAGGTGGCACTGCAGCCTCAGTTGCAGGCGCATGTTAGAGTTGTTAAATAGGGAGTAGTCTGTTTTGTTAAATGTATGATTCCTTATGTGTTGCTTGTTGTCTCAGGCTCAGGCTCCAGCTCTATTTCCTCAGGAGTATGGCCATGGTGGTCCATCCATCATGGAGAGGTTTAAGAGGATGGCTCCACCTTCTTTTAAGGGGGAGAGTCAGCCCCTTTTGGCAGAGAGTTGGATGAGGGAGATAGAGAAGATCTTCTAGGCTATCAGGTGTGCGAAAGAAGATAGAGTTAGCCTGGCTACTTACATGCTACAAGTACTTAGAGTATATGTACTTGTGTAAGGTTAAGATTCTTGTTTGTATGGTGATTATGGGTTGTGTTTTGCAGGAGAGAGCCGATGTTTGGTGGTACAAGGATGGTGCCATTGAGGTGACTTGGGCTGAGTTCACGAGGCTATTTGGGGGCAAGTTCATCCCTGAGCACATCCAGGACAAGATGGAGCACGAGTTTTCCTCTCTCACATAGGGCTCTATGACCATCTTGGAGTATGAGGCCAGGTTTTCCGAGCTTTCCAATTATGCTCCTCATAGTGTTACTGATGAGTACAGGAAGGCCAAGAAGTTTGTAATGGGGCTCAAACCATCACTCAGGTCGAGACTGGTTGCGTTTAACTACCGTACTTTGGACGAGGCTCTCAGCGCAGGATGTAGGCAAGAGAGTGAGATTGACCAGTACTTGGAAGAGAAGAGGGCAGCTCAGAAGAGATCATCGCCACCTTTCCAGAGGAAGGATAGGAAGAAGGAAGTGGTGTACCAGTCACCACAGCGTCCCGTGGCAGCTTCGAGTCAGCATGCAGATGTGCCACAGTCCCCTAGTTTCAAGCCCAGCGACAAGAAGGCGTGTCCTCATTGCGGTAGGATAGATGGTGGATCCGAGTGTTGGAAGCTAGCAGGGAAGTGCTTGAAGTGTGGCAGCACCAAGAACTAGATCAGAGATTGCCCCAGACTTTAGCAGTTTGCTCAGAGAGGAGCACCAGCCCCAACAGTGGCAGCAACAGTAGCATTAGTGACAGGGAGACCAGGAAGGCCTCTGGACCAAGCCCAAGTGTTTGCACTAGCTCGAGAGGCCACAGAGCAAACCAAGAACATCATGGAAGGTACATTTCTAGTCATGGGTGTGCAGGCTCGAGTGTTGTTTGATACAAGTGCTCACACTTGTTTATTTCCGAGCGGTTTTCTAAGCAATTAGCAACAGAGTCTAGAGTTAAGGCAGAGGAGTTAGAAGTCCCCTTGTCTGTGCACACACCAGCAGGTATAGTAGCGACTAGGAAGTGCATTCCATCCTTACCTATGTGCATTGAAGACTGAAGCTTGTTCGGGTGCTTCTACCTGCTCAAGATGAAGGACTATGATGCCACACTTGGTCTGGATTGGCTTGAGGAGCACTATGCCTTGATGGATTGCAGGGGGAAGAAGATTACTTCCCATATTACTAGAGAGGATGAGTTCTCACATCTGTTGCCAAGGATTTTAGTCGGATGATTTGTCATCTCCGCCATGAAGGCTATGAGGATGGTGAACAAGGGTTGTGACGCTTTTCTTGCCAACGTGATATTAGTCCCTAAGGCTGATCAGTCAACTACCCTTGAGGAGATTGAGCTTGTGCAAGAGTTTCCAAACGTGTTTCCTAATTATTTGTCTCGATTGCCACCAGCAAGAGAGATAGAGTTTACTATAGAGTTGCTTCCAGGCACCTCACCTATCTCTAAGGCTCCATATCGGATGGCACCTGCGGATTTAGCCAAGCTGAGGAAGCAGTTGAAGGATTTGCTTGATAAGGGGTTCATTAGCCCTAGTGTGTCACCATGGGGTGCATCCGTGCTATTCGTGAAGAAGAAAGATGGTTCCCTCAGGCTGTGTATCGACTATAGGAAGCTCAACCAAGTGACAGTGAAGAACAGGTACCCCTTGCCATGGATTGATGATTTGTTCGATCAGTTGTAGAATGCATCTGTGTTTTCCAAGATAGATCTGGGGTCCGGCTACCATCAGTTGAGGATTAAAGGAGAAGATGTATCCAAGGCTGCATTCAAGATCCACTAAGGACACTATGAGTTCCTTGTACATCCATTTGGTCTGACTAACGCCCCTACAGCGTTCATGGATCTCATGAATAGGGTGTTTAGGCCACATTAGGATAGTTTTGTTGTGGCGTTCATAGACGATGTGTTAGTCTATTCTCTTGATGAGGCTACACACCGTGGGCATCTAAGGATTGTTCTGGAGGTTCTTCGAGAGGACAAGCTGTATGCTAAGTTCAGCAAGTGCGACTTCTGGATGCGCGAGGTTCATTTCCTTGGGCATGTTATCTCAGGCGCTGGAGTTGATGTTGATCCGACGAAGGTTCAGGCGGTGCTAGAGTGGGAGACACCAAGGACACCATCTGAGATCAGGAGTTTTCTTGGGTTAGTAGGCTATTATAGGCGATTCATTGATGGCTTTGCCTCTATCGCAGCACCTTTGACTAAGCTAACCATGAAAGGAGTTAAGTATGTGTGATTTGAGGATTGTGAGAGTAGTTTCCAGTTGCTTAAGACGAGGCTTACATCTGCACCCATGTTGATCTTGCCTAGTGGTGCAGAGGGTTTTGCTATCTATTCTGATGCTTCCCATATAGTCCTTGGTTGTGTGTTGATGCAGTATGGTAAGGTAGTTGCCTATGCTTCTCGCCAATTAAAGGAGCATGAGCGTAACTAACCGACCCATGATTTGGAGTTAGCGGCTGTGGTTCATGCACTGAAGATCTGGAGACACTATCTTTATGGTGTCAAGTTCGAGGTGTTCACTAACCACAAGAGTTTGAGGTATCATTTCTCTCAGAAGGAGTTGAACCTGCGGCAGAGAAGATGGATAGAGTTTCTCAAGGACTACAACTTCGAGCTTCAATACCATCTAGGAAAGGCGAATGTCATGGCGGATGCGCTCAGCAGGAAGAAGTCATTACTTCGGCAAGATTGGAAGATGCTAGAGGATGCGGCATGTGCTATGACCGAGTTAGAGCCACAGTTGTGTCAGGCTTTCGGGGCTCAGTTGTCTATCCGATCCACAATGTTGGACGAGGTGATCGAGATGGTGGGAAGGTAGGCATTGCTCGAGATGAGGATGGTTTCATTAGATTTCAGTACCGAGTGTGTGTCCCTGATATTGTGGGTGTTCGTGAGCGGGTGCTTGCAGAAGCTCACAGGTTGAGGATCTCCATTCACCCAGGAAAAAATAAGATGTACCAAGCCTTGAAGAGATCCTTCTGATGGTCTAGCATGAAGAAGGATGTGGTGGCGTTTGTGCCTAGATGTTTGGTGTGTCAGCAGGTAAAGGGTGAGCGATAGAGACGATCGGGCGTTATGCAGAAGATGGAGATACCTGTATGGAAGTGGGAGGCAATCACCATGGATTTTGTGATGGTTTTGCCCAGGTCAGCCAAGGGCAATGACTCAATTTGGGTGATTGGAGACCGTTTCTCCAAGACTGCTCATTTCTTGCCTATGAAGAAGAAATAGTTTGTGGAGAGTTTGGCTAGGCTGTATGTTGGCAGTATTGTGAGACTACATGGTGTGCCGAAGTCTATTATCTCTGACCGAGACTCGCGGTTTAGATCGAGGCTGTGGCAGGGTCTTCAGGAGGCGTTGGGTTCTCAGTTCAAGCTTAGTTCGGCGTTTCACCCTCAGACAGATGGCCAGTCTGAGAGGACGATCCAGACGCTCGAGGACATGTTGACAGCATGTGTGCTTGATTGGGAACGTCATCTATGTTGGCCCTTTTGATATGGCAGCAAGCTAACCTGGAGGGGGGGTGAATAGTTTTTTCTGAAATCTGAAACAGAAACTTAAACACAGAAAATTATCACTTGAATGTTTGGTTACTTTAGTGTGATAAAGAGTAGCAGTGCGGAAGTAAATAAACAATCACACAAATAACACGAGATTTATCTTGGTTCGACCCTTCCCACATGGATGTCCTATGTCCAGTCCCCAAGCAACCTCTTAGGATTTTACTAACCAAGGGTACAGTCCCTCTGAAGGATAATACAACACCCAGCACCCCAGCTGGTCTTCTTCTCTTTCCCGAGCAAGAAGGCAGCCCACTTCTTTTACAAGTCAAGAAGCCAACCTCCTAGTACAAACCCCAGTGCGGTTATGCTAGACTTAAACCCCCAACTAGGTTCGACACTATATACAGTCCTACAGTTGGACAAAGATCTTTCTTAGAAAAGAAAGAACAAAATTGAGAGTTAGAATAGATGGAGACCAACTAAACGAACTCTCAGCGAAAAACTCTCTCCCCCAAATTACAAAGTTGCACACAGAGAGAGTGAAGAGAGAAGAATGAGCTTTTAAGCTTGAAGGCTTTAGATTCTTGAGTGCTTCTTCTTAGGCTTGGGTTCTTTCTCTCTTTCCTTTGAGTGTATGGGGCGTTTTGGTTCCTCAACAGATGTACACTCTTAAAAAATCTTCAGGAAAGCTATGTGCTTTCTTCTTCAGCCTTGCTTCATCTTTTATATGAGAGGCTTTGAATAGATCCGTTGAAGGGATCCATTGGAACTCTTCTAGTCGTTGCTGATCTTTCTATCTTTTTTCTTCTTTAGACTATAGCCACTTTGGTGGTCTTTAAGGTCTGCAAGCATAGAAGAAAGAGTTTAGATAAAAGAGTGTTTCTGTCAAAAAGGTTCATACCTCAGTGTTTCCTATTGTTGTCCAGAAGTGGTAGGTAAGCCCTTTTTGACTGACAGGAGTGAAGAGATCCTATGAGACAAATGATCTTCTATCAGAAAGATAGCAGATTACGTAAACGAAATATATTTGACTTTTCATTTAGGCGCCAAAGCATTTGAAACATCAGAGTATAAAGGAAATCGATGTTTAAGTTAAAATCGTTGCTGGGCTCAAATCGATGTTTAATTAGAGGCAAATCGTTGTTTAAGAGCAAATCATTGTTTAAGATCAAATCGTTGTTTGCCTTACCCAATCGTTGCAACGATCAAATCGATGTTTCACTTATCAAATCGTTGTAGAGATCAAATCGATGTTTCACTTACCAAATCGTTATAAGAGTTAAATCATTGTTTTCACTTATGAAATCAATATGAGTCCAAAATTCTTATGCTCACTTATCGAATCGTTACAAGATGAAATCGTTGAGCGATCAAATCGTTATTTCACTTAACGAATCGTTATAAGAGTCAAATCGTTGTTTTCAATCATGAAATTGATATGAGTCCGATATCGTTATGCTCACTTATCGAATCGTTATAACATGAAACCGTTGAGCGATCAAATCGTTGTGTAACTTATCAAATCATTGTTAGTGTGAAATCGATGTAGCACTATGAATAGAAATCGATGTATATTGAATAGACGTCGATTTATCTTTTTAGTGCAAGCGACATCGATAATTCCATAAATTTACATTTATCAGGAAAAATAGGATATTAAATTTATTTAATAATATTTTTAATCATAAGTTTTGCTATCACCAAAATACCATAAATTTATATTTCACTTGAAAAACATGATATTAAATATATTTAATAAATTTAATTAATCATAAATTTGTATCACCAAAATATAAGGGTAAAATATAGAGTGGTTCAACAATCTACCTCTTGTGGAGTTTGCCTACAACAACAGTTTTCATGTGAGCATCGGCATGGCTCCATTCGAGGCTTTGTACGAGTGGCCCTGCAGATCTCCTTTGTGCTTGGAGGAGACAGGTGATAGGCTGTAACGACCCTCTTTATACCGGTACGGATATACCATCCCACGTTGATATAAAGAACGCCATTACAGTGGGACATTTACCCAACAATTGTACACAAGGCTGAATATACACAAATATAAATAACACATGGCAACGGAATTTAAAAGAACTGAATTAGGATTTGTATTCCATCATCAACATTTTATCCACAGTCCATATAGAAATAAAAGAGCTAAACAGCTCATAAATAAGAGACAAAAGAGTACAATGTCCACATTAGACTACGCAGAGTCTTTATTACATTTTTTTTTTCAAATAAGGGAAAATACAATAATATGTCCAATCTTAATCTCCTACTCCCGCTCTGAGTCGCTCCTAGTGATCTCCTCGGAAGAAGTAGTAGTCTCAATACCTGTACGCCGAAGCAAGAATGAGTTCATGGAACTGAACAAGTAACGCTAAGGACACAAAACTTACATGTACTGCATGTCATCTACATTTGATATCACACTTAGGCATAGAATTTAACAATCTTAACAATTAGAATCCTAACATGAGTTCTACACATTTTCACATGACATTCATTTAATATGAAGTATTTACTAGCTAAATGCCTATCACATGCTTTCTACACAATTATCAATATGTCAACTCAATCACATGTTCATAGCATTTATACATGTACAAAATAACATTTATAACCTTAAGCATGGAAACTACTTACAAAAGAAACACAATTCCATAACATGGATTCTAAATCATTTTACACATGGAACTACTTGTTATAGACAAGTCACATAGCATATAAGACTATCAATTTACATGCTATCACAAGAGTTTAAACTAACACATGCTCATTTACACAATCTCACAATTTATACATGCACTTTCACTTAACACAAATTCACATTTATTAATGCCGTGACACATAGCCCAAACCATCAAAGAAGGACACACACTAATCACCACACATAATCATCACCTAGGCATACTAGTGACAATTCTTAGTTACTGCGCAGAACCGGGAGAAGGACTCTCCACCCTAACCAGCGATACTTGTTCGCCTCCAGGATTTAATCCCAATACCCGTGGGATATCACACACTTAAACTTTCCCGTGGGGGATTTACCACAGTACAGTTCCACAGCCCTCTAGTTAGCAGTGTCACCCTTGGCACACTTTCACATTTTTAATACATAATTTCACATCATTTTTGACACATTTCTTGTATTCATATCTATACACATATTTCAGATTCCCTATCATGGTACTACTGTTGGTAAGGTTACATCAGTTTATATGTCATTAGCATGTTGTAATTAAAAAGGTTTTAAACAGTAATTATATTATTCATGGCTTAAGAAATCATTTAAGATGGAATAAATAAGATTGTACCTACGTTTATCAATTCTCATGAAATTTTAACCACAGATTACTCTGTTCACACATAACACAGACGAATTTCCACATTTTTCTATGATTTCACTATTTTCTAAATTAAAACAGTGATCAAATTTCTGATTAAATAATCAAATTCACACATTGTTAACATTCGGTCTCACAACTTATTCTTCACATGCATACTAACAATACCAATCATGTGTACATTTTCAGGAATTTATCTACTTTCGTAGAATTAGATAGATTTTCTACACAATCTAGTCATGCTCACTATTTCTATTTCCAGAAAACATATTAATTCACACAGTCAGCAGATCATTCCCAAAATTTGACAACATGTTCTACTAATAGTGTACACATCACATAAATTTTCTGACATTGATCTCTTACAGATTCACATAGTAACAAATTAATCATGCTCAAGCACTAAAGTTCAGAAATTTTCCACAATTCCATAGTGAATGAAAATTCACCAAAATTACATAGCACATTCCATATTGCTTACTTTATATTACACACAATTTACTTTATATCCTCATACGAAAAATTCCGGAAACTAGGTTATATAAGTTAGACCAGCTTATTGCTGCAGTCTGGCGAACTTAACGGCAAGGGGTAAGCCGTTTAGCAGGTTAACGACATCAAAGACTGCCGCCAACTTAGGATCGTAATGGCAAGATATTGTGCCATTAATCTCCTGTCTGTGCAAACACACAGACTGCTCACAGAAACGCTTGACTGGGGGGTTCCAGGACACGAGGAAAATCCCAAATTCCTGGGACATACTATGTTGGTTTTTCATATATCATGTTTTTGATGATCACATTACACCCTTGAACATTGATTTAATGCAAAATTGATGTGCTAACTAACATAAAAACACCATGAAAGTGATTGAGTTAAACATTGCTAAATCATACAATGTATATCACTAACAATGTATTTGCATGTAGGTGCACAAGCAAAACATGGAGCATTGAAGAGATGAGCATAAAGCACAAAATCTGTCAAAGGTGTATCTGTCGACAGATGAACTCTACCTGTCGACAGATGCATACAGTCATTCCAAGACAGAACTCAGGTTTGCATCTCTGAGTGTATCTGTCGACAGATGCAATGTACCTGTCGACAGATACACACAGACAACCCAGGACGAGCTCATTTTCAATTCCTGAGTGCATCTGTCGACAGATGCAAACTGCCTGTCGACAGATACACTCAGAAACTCATTTTCCTGAAACCCAGTTCTCAGCCTGAGTCTGCCTGTCGACAGATGCAAGTGCACCTGTCGACAGCCGACGGAAACATCAGATTTTGGGTTTCCAAATCCGGCCCCCTTGGGTGTTTCCTTCCTCCACGACCCCCCACCTTTACCTAACACTATATAAGCATCCTTTTGGAGCCAATTTCGCAGAGAGCAGCCTCCCATCCAAGAGCCTCCAGGGACCAAGAGGAAAAGCCCCAAATTGCTGCTCTGCTTCAACTTTCCGCCCAGATCGACGTGGAATCACCATCTATGCGGAGCTGAAGCCGGATCGTCATCAATTCAACCTTCTACATCGATCAATCTACATCCAATCGAAGTTTGAAGAGTGTTTGGACGATCCACGAGAAGAATTCCAACCGGATTTGTTCCCTAATTCCCAATTCTTCTCCATTTCATAATTTCCATTCCATCGTGTGTGTGTGTGGTTGTGTTCGAGCATCCCTTGTGCTTGATTCACGTATTTGTGGTTGTTCTGATCGTGGTTCATCAGACAACGTTGTGTGGTTGAGTTTAGTGGTTGAACTCGCTCATAAGCAGTCGTTTCTGCGTGTGTGTGACGGTGGATGTAGGATACACGAGTTGTGTACTCCGAACCACCTTAAATCATCGTGTTCTGTGGTTTGTTTGCGTTTTGTGATAGATGATTGGTAGGCACGGTGTTCATACGCACGTTTGATTTTCTGTTCTCACTTAAATCAACTCAAGCGGTCTCACCTTAATTGAATTTGAATCAACTTTCATTAAGATCGCTGTACATCTAAAAGAAGCCATCGATAGTTTAAAATTGCCGTAATCTATTCAACCCCCCCCCCTTCTAGATTACCGTATTGTGTACTTCCGCATAACTCTTCAATTGGTATCAGAGAGGGTTTCTCCGATTTACAGCTTTCGTGATTTGATCTAGCGATCAGGAGATTTTCGATCTTATGGATTCTAGCAAAGGGTATATGGCCGAGGGACATTCAGTAACCAGGCCACCCTATTTTGATGGCACTGACTATTCCTATTGGAAAAATCGTATGCAGGTATTTTTGAGAGCTCAAAACTACGAGCTGTGGAAGATAGTCAGCAAAGGACCAATGTATTGCCCGAGGACGAAGACACCTGACGAAAGACCCAATAGCAAGGGAACTCTCAACTGGAGTGCACTAAACATGATGCAATGGCGGTGCATCCAAAGGAGTGCATCCAAAGGAGTTCTCAAGAGTCTCCACATGCTCAACAGCAAAAGAGATGTGGGACAAGCTTGAACTTATCTACGAGGTACGTCCGAGGTAAGGGAAACTAAAGTTAGCATGTAGTGTCTGAATATGAAATGTTCAAGATGAAAACTGATGAAACCATATCAGACATGTTTGCAAGATTCATGCTAATAGTTAACGGGCTAAAGGTCTTAAGAAGGAATACTCTGAAAGTGACTTAGTGAGAAAGATCCTTCGATCTCTTACTTCATCTTGGAATACTAAGGCCACTGTCATTGAGGATTCCAAAGACCTTTCCAAAATGAAATTGGATGAACTAATTGGCTCTCTAATGACATATGAAATCAACATCAAAAGAAAAGAATTAGAAGAAAATCCTAGAAAGTCAATTGCTTTAAAAGCATCCAATAAAACATCAACAAGCTCCAAGAAATCTATTCAACAAGATAGTGATGAGCAAGAAACATCTAGTGAGAGTGATGATGGTGAAATGGCAATGCTCACTAGACAATTCAAGAAATTTTTGAAGTTCAAGAGGAGAGAAACAGGTAATCAAATCCTTTCCTAAGAAAAATTTTTCACAGAAAATATGAGTCAAACAAAAAATCTGACATTGTTTGTTATGAATGCAAGAAACTGGGGCATATGAGAGGAGAATGCCCGAAACTCAAGAAGAAGCTGAAGAAAGACAAATTCACCTCCAAAAGGCCAAAGCAATGTTGGCCACCTGGAGTGATGAAGATGAAGATGAAGATGCACAAGAAACATCCGATGATGAAGAAGTGAAATGCTTGATGGCCAGGAGTGATGACTCCAGCGAGGTAAATTCTCATTTGATGATTTCACTGCAAGTGAATGGGAGGAAGCATACACTACTTTATTGAAAAATTTCGTGAATATAGATCTGAGAATAGAGCATTAAAAAAGAAATGCAACTCCTTGTGCATGATAAGAACAATGATGACGAATTGCATTCCTGACAAAAGAATTAGAAATGATGAAAGTTGATGAAAGACTCATAATGAAGAAATGGATTGCTTGAAAAAGAAATTGCAAGAAACACAAAAAGAAAAAGACTGTTTAAGACATTCTATTGAATTCCTTCAAGAAGAACAATTGGAAACCAAGAAAAAGTTGGAACAAACTGAAAAGGAATTGAAAGAAAAATCTGAGGACTTAATGAAATTTGTAAAAGGAAGCAAAATCTAGATGCGGTTTTGGGCGCCAAAATACATGTAACCAAGCAGGTTAGGATATCAACCTGTCAAACAAAAAAAATAGGAGAGTCATTGATAACTTCATTTGTTGATCCTAGCCCAAGCACAACCAAGCATGCTCCCACAAAGCATAATTCAAGAAAGTCTCAGACCAAGCCACTACTACACAAACAAAATGTTCCAACAAACAAAAGAAAAAGCCACCTGTCGACAGATACAACGGTGCCTGTCGACAGACAAGAACAATTTCAATGAATAAACAGTCTATCAAGCAACAGAAAATTGAAAAGAAAATTCCTTCATGCAATGTGTGTAAAAGATTGGTCATCATGAAAAACAATGTTGGAATAATCCAAAGAAACAAAAAGTCAAACAAGTTTGGATTCCTAAACATCTACTTTGTTGCATGAATGAAATTTTGGGACCCAAAGTAATTTGGGTACCAAAACCTCTTGTCTGATCCACATTTGCAGGAATGCCTACAGCCCAACATCAAAACAAATGGTACTTGGATATCGGCTGTTCGAGGCACATGACGGGCGACAAAGGTAAATTCTGTTTCCTAGTGGAGAAAGACGGAGGACAAGTCATTTTTGGAGGTAACACCAAGGCCAAATCATTGGCCAGGTAAGTTGGTAAGTGGTCCTCCAATTCAATTGAAAATGTACTGTTGGTTGATGGCCTTAATCACAATTTGCTTAGCATAAGTCAATTATGTGATAGAGGTCACAACGTCATTTTTGAATCAAATTCATGTCAATTGTTGATAAAGAAACAGGAAGTGTAAAAATTTTCTGGAAAAAAGAGTGAATAACATTTACTTAGTTGATTTAGATGATCCAGAAAATGACAACTTGTGTCTTGTTGCAAATAGACAGGATGAATTGACCTTGTGGCATCGTAGGCTTGGCCATGCGAGCTACAACGTGTTGCACAAGATCATGAAGCTCAAATTGGTTAAGTGGACTTCCTGACATCTCTTTTAGCAACAAGAAGTTTTTGTGATGCATGTGCACAAGGAAAACAAACCCGGAAGTCTTTCAAATCTAAAGCACCGGTAAGCACATCTAAACACCATTAGAAATCCGTCATCATTTCTTGAGAGATAGAGTAAAGTTGCCAATAAACCTTTGGAACTCTTTTCATTCCCACAGAAAAACAATTGGCTGATATTTTCACCAAACCCTTGTTTGAAGAGAGATTCAATCCTTAAGAAGAGAATTGGGTTTGTGTAAAATGCAATGAAACTGACATCCATTTTGGAATACATGCTCTTTTGTCGTGAATGACTATGTGGTATATCAAATGGATGAACTGTGGGGAAGAACAAGTTCGGCTTGTTTGGAAACTATCATCATGCGTGAGAGAAAAAATTCTCCGCCAAGTATCCATAGTCCCATTACTATAAAGGTCCTGTACTTCACATAGGATTTTTAGTTTCCTTACATTTTATCATGTTAACTCCATGAGACAATGGTTTTTCTGTGACCATGTGCTTGTGTATGACCTTCCTTTCATGAACATGTTTGTCTTGTATCAAGTGCTTGTGTGAATCCTTGCTAGCTGTGTGTGTCAACACGTGCACCACACTATGGGGGAGTGAGTTAAGGATAGATGAGTATCTTATTGAGGAAAACTCCTCATACACTACTTGTTGAATTCTCACTTCCTTGAACTCAAAAGTGCAATCAATCTGAAACAAGAAAAAATCCCCTCTGTTCCTATCTGTCGACAGACACATTCCATCTGTCGACAGATTCAATCAGTCTTGTTCTGGCAGAAACTTCAATTCCTCAGTCTGTGTGCATCTGTCGACAGACAGACTTCTTCTGTCGACAGATACACCCATTCTTCTTTATTTTTCAAATCCTTCTTCATACTTTCAAGAAAAGTGTTCCTTAATGATTTAAAGGTAAACCTGGTTTGTTTGTGTGCAATATAACCCTTCATATCCACTTCATGTCGAAGTCATGAACCAAGTCTAAATGTTGTTTTGATGCATGACCTGATTAGGTCTTTTTAGATCATTTTGAACATAAGAGCAAACCAATGATTTTTAAACATCTCCTTTGAATAACTCCCTTGTCGTTAAACATGAATCTAAAATGATTTGAAAAATCAGAAAACTCTTGAATTTATGTTCCACATTACAACCTTGCCTAAAGAAATCTCATGTACTTGACAAAAAGCAAAGTAATAAAAAAAAAAAAATAATGGAGAAAAGCTACCTATTTCTTCAGTTCAATCAACAAATTTGTTTTCATTGTGTGGGATGGAGGTAGAGCAATGATGAAAATCACTAAGTAACCGGGGACATGGGCATCACAAATGTCAGTCTTCGCGTCAAAAGGTTTTTCATTATCTCTATACAATGGCTTGATGGACACTCACATTGAGTAACTGGGGGGTATTGGCATCACAAATGTCTACCTTCACATGAAAAAGTGAAAGTGCTCCTCATTGCCACTCTTTTCCATCTTCGTTGCTTAAATCTTCCAAGATCATACCAGAAATAGAGTGAAGCCTCCGAAATTTTTTGTCAAGTCCAATGTGTTTCTTCGGTAAGACATTTTGTGGGCATTTAATTCAATTGTCATCTGACTATCATCTCTATTTAAATGCATGTTTGTCTTCAACGGCCTTAATCAAAAGAGTTATTTAATTTTCACTGGCTTTTTGAAATGTGTTCCTCATGATCTAATTAAAGATCTTATCATTTTTAATTCAAAATCTTTTTAGATTTGTGTCATGTCTTCATCTTAATGGATATGGATTTTTGTCTTGCACATACACCCATTTTGCCTTAAAACAACAATCCGTTCATGATTACTTGGCACAAATCCATCAAGAAATGATCTCAGGATTTGCTCAGATGACTTCAAGATTTGATCAAGTGGATGCTCGCCTCAACACTCTGGATGACCGGCTTGACCACCTCTACTCCGAGAGAGATGGATCCCGTCACCCTCCTTCTGCTGGACGTGACAATGAATAGAGGGTCCAGGGTCATTAGAGGTCACTAAGAGTCTTAGATGGGAATTAGTCTCACTTGTCTTATCATCTTTTGCTTGTTTATGTTATTTTCCTTTCTTTTTATTGAGTCATACAATGATTATCAAATGTACTGTGAAAATTTCAATGATCAATCAATGAAAACTCAGTTCATGTTTATTTGTGCTTGATTGACTTTTGCATGTTGTCAAAAAGGGGAGAACATCAATATATGCATCAATTGAATGTTTTTGTCATCATCAAAAAGGGGGAGATAAAAAGGGGAGAGAGATTGTTGGGTTTTTTCAATATCAAAATTTTTTTTTTTGATGATCACATAACACCCTTGAACATTGATTTAATGCAAAAATTGATGTGCTAACTAACATGAAAAACACCATGAAAGTGGTTGAGTTAAACATGCTAATATCATACAATGTTATCACTAACATGTATTTGCATGTAGGTGCACAAGCATGAAACATGGAGCATTGAAGAGATGAGCATAAAGCACAAAAATCTGTCAAAAAGGTGTATCTGTCGACAGATGAACTCACCTGTCGACAGATGCATACAGTCATTCCAAGACAGAACTCAGGTTTGCATCTCTGAGTGTATCTGTCGACAGATGCAATGTACCTGTCGACAGATACACACAGACAACCCAGGACAGAGCTCAGGTTTTCAATTCCTGAGTGCATCTGTCGACAGATGCAAACTGCCTGTCGACAGACACACTCAGAAACTCATTTTCCTGAAACCCAGTTCTCAGCCTGAGTGTCTGTCGACAGATGCAAGTGCACCTGTCGACAGCCGACGGAAACTTCAGATTTGGGTTTCCAAATCCGGCCCCACTTGGGTGTTTCCTTCCTCCACGACCCCCCACCTTACCTAACACTATATAAGCATCCTTTTGGAGCCAATTTCGCAGAGAGCAGCCTCCCATCCAAGAGCTCCAAGGGACAAGAGGAAAAGCCCCAAATTGCTGCTCTGCTTCAACTTTCCGCCCAGATCGACGTGGAATCACCATCTATGCGGAGCTGAAGCCGGATCGTCATCAATTCAACCTTCTACATCGATCAATCTACATCCAATCGAAGTTTGAAGAGTGTTTTGGACGATCCACGAGAAGAATTCCAACCGGATTTGTTCCCTAATTCCCATTCTTCTCCATTTCATAATTTCCATTCCATCGTGTGTGTGTGTGGTTGTGTTTCGAGCATCCCTTGTGCTTGATTCACGTATTTGTGGTTGTTCTGATCGTGGTTCATCAGACAACGTGTGTGTGGTTGGTTGTAGTGTTGAACTCGCTCATAAGCAGTCGTTTCTGCGTGTGTGTGTGGACGGTGGATGTAGGATACACGAGTTGTGTACTCCGAACCACCTTAAATCATCGTGTTCTGTGGTTTGTTCGCGTTGTGATAGATGATTGGTAGGCACGGTGTTCATACGCACGTTTGATTTTCTGTTCTCACTTAATCAACTCAAGCGGTCTCAAACTTAATTGAATGAATAAATTTCATTAAGATCGCTGTAGCATCTAAAAGAAGCCATCGATAGTTAAAATTGCCGTAATCTATTCAACCCCCCCCCCCTTTCAGATTACCGTATTGTGTAATTCCGCATAACTCTTCATACTAGACATATGTAGGGACTGTGTGGGAAGGTTACTTGCCTTAGGTAAATTCCACAACCGTCGATTTATGTCGGTGGAGGCTGTCCTCGGCCTGTGCCAAAGAGCCTTCGATTCCTCCTTCCACCAAGTCCTTTGTTAATGTAGCACGCTTCCCGGTGATGGGGAACCCTTCTCCTATGTGTAGACTCTCCTCCAGTCGTGGAAGATCGCTGGAAAGAGTCGTCGGTTGCTGGATCAGAGGTTGCAAAGATCAGGTTTTTCGCACAGAATTTTAGGGTTTTGACAAAAGAGTCAAAAGGGACTCATCTATGCCAGATCTCGGCTCTTATAAAGGGCTAGGGTCAGATATGAGTTCGGGGTAAGGGATAGAGCCGTTGGGGGACGGTTACCAAACCTAGAGACACGATTTTTGGGGGCGTTTTCCGGATCTAGAATCGCAACAGATCTGGAAAATAGACGTCCAGATCACATGTCGTCAGTCCTTGGTTAGTGTCAATCAATGTGGCCGCTAATCCCCAGTAAACGTCATTGATGTGGACGCCTACTGGCGACAAAACAACTTAAGCTGCAGAAACTCAATATCCACATATACATACATATAGATATATATATATACATTACAATTACCATACATGCCACTTATTAAATTAACTTCTATACATAATATACATGTATACACACATATACACATATGTACACATATGCAAACATACACTATGAAATCAAGGGCCTTACATAGGCAGTTGGTTGGTCCGGAGTTGGTGCAGGAGACTTCGGATAGATTCAACTTATCAGGCACAGATTGGTTGCGGCGTAGGATAGGCAGAAGAGCTACACCGAAACAGAATAAAGGACTTAGAGTTCGAGGTTGGCGAGCATGTATTTCTCAAGGTTTCGCCTACCCAAGGCGTGATCAAGTTTGGCAGACATAGCAAGTTGAGCCCGAGATTTATTGGCCCGTTTGAGATTCTCAGGCAGATGGGTAGCGTGGCATATGAGCTAGCTTTACCCCAAGCACTAGCTAGTGTGCACCCAGTTTTCCACATGTCTATTCTCAGGAGATATGTGAGAGATCCGTCACATGTTATTAGTCATGAGGTGATACCCCAGAATTTCATTCATTTTATATTGTGCATGTGTATTTACTAGATGTGTATATAGCATGTGTATTCAATTGTGCATATTACAATTTCTATACTTCTCATGAGCATATGCATGTATATATATGTTATTTTATGTGAGAATAGGCAATTAGCTAATTTTGTGTATACTGTGTTTACTAAAATCCTAGGCATATTATACTTAAGTAATGTTGTGCATGTTTAATCTAATTACTGATGTGCATGTTGTATATATCTATTTCATGCATAATGTACATAAGTATGTTGTATACGTGTGTGTATATATTTATACATATGTCAATTTAAGTGTGAGTATGCAAGAATAAATTTTCGTTG
This sequence comes from Colocasia esculenta, assembly GCA_014218235.1. Classification (NCBI taxonomy): domain Eukaryota; kingdom Viridiplantae; phylum Streptophyta; class Magnoliopsida; order Alismatales; family Araceae; genus Colocasia; species Colocasia esculenta. Next base: position 55,817,793 of record CM024762.1, read on the forward strand.
TATAGATTTTCTTAGTTAACTTATTGCGTATTGCATCTTAATGATACCGTGCATGTATTATCTAAATATTGATGTGTATATTATGCTAATTATTCCGTGAATATTGTGTGGAATTATACTTTGTACATATGTATATATGTATGTTCATCTTATTCATGTGATATCAATCTATCTAATTCTATATACATTAAGTTGTCCATAGTATATATGGCACTTAAAAATATTGAGCATATGATAGGTGGGTATTGCCATTTAATTTGTAAGTACATCTGAATTGTTTTTCATACATGTATATCCTTAAGCGTGCAAGCATTATCTTACTATCGATGAAGATGTTATATAATTAAAAACATGCATGTTGAATGTGATTACGTTGAGTACATGTATGTATGCATATGTTTGACATTGTACATGAGATATCTACTTATTTTAGTACCCATTAAACTGTTTATGATGTGTTTATGTATCTACTTTGATGTTTGTCCCAGTTTTCGCCAAAATGCATAGTTGGCGGCAGGACAGTGTGCCGCTTACTGTAGGCTAGGGTTGGCATCCAGATGGACGCCAATCCCTCTGTGGGCGACACACTAGGTGGACGCCAACCACATGTTGGGGGCACCAGATGTGGACGCCATGTTCTCTCCAGTGCGACAGTTTTAGATTTAGTAACGTATGCGTTCTTCCCGATTCCTATTTAGGAAACCCATCTAAAGTCATAGGAGACCTATCCTAAAGTGTACCCAACCAACCAACTCTATAAAAACACCATGGTTCGGCTAGATTAAGTCTTTTGGCCTTGGTGTAACCCTATCACCTTTTGTGGAGAAGAGCTGATCTTTGGAAGGCCGGATCTGGCGACTGGAGGTGTTCTCTGGAGATCTACAATGACTGGCAGATAGCCTAAACATAGGAGAAGCACTCCCAAATCCGAGGAACCATTTGCATCAATAGGAGAACCAGATCAGAAGAGTTTTGGGTACCCTCTTGTTCTGGCGGAGGAGGGCTTCATCGACGAATCTTGATCATCTTGGATTTATTTGAAGGCAAGTTACTCATCGATGTCAACCCTACACATGTCCCCTTAAGTCCTAGTATTTTTCTGGATTTTTCCTCGTGTCCTGGAACTTCCAAATTTCTCTTTGCATTGTATGCTGTCTGCATGATCTACTAGCAGGAGGTTGGCGGCCATATCCTGTGCCGCCAAGATCCCGTGCTGGCGGCACCAGATTGTGTCATTTAGTGTAGGCGGTCACATCATGTGTAGTCAAGTTCTTCAGAGTTCTTAAAATACACTATTTGACCTCTTTAAGGTGTTTATTTGATTTCCGGATATGTGTGCATGTTGTAAATTTTATGTGTGTTCATATGCATTCATTAGGTCATATCAGGTTGCACTGATTTTCTGTGAATTGTGTTAATTATTAAAATTCAGTAATTGAATTATGAGCATAACATGAGCATGTTTAAATATTTTATAAATAGATTTGTTGTAAGTTAAGGTTTCATACTTTTTACATGACATGTTAAGGTTTCTGAACTGTTAACACCCTACCTTGTTAATATGTACCATGTCTAATGACATTTCATTGAATATGTTTGAAATATAGTTTAAATTGTAGAAATTAACTTATTGTTCCGAAAAATGTGAAATTTGTAGGATGTGATATATGATCTGTATACAACCTCTTGTAAAAATTTCATACTGAATTGACATCAGTAAGTACTGTGATCAGTTCAAGTAGTGTTAATGTCCATGTTAGTGAAGTTAATTCTAATTGTATGAAATTAAAGGATTAGCAGCATGACTAGGGCTTCTGTTATGATCATTTGTTAATGCAAACAGTAAGATTGAACTCAGTAAACTGAAGTATGTGTAAACTCTAGAAGTACATGTGAATGTGTAAAATAAAGCATATGTATAATGTGTAAACAATGTGATCATGTGAAATATGTAAATAATGTGATAAAGTGAATATATAAAATTTGGGATGAGATTGACACTGCTACCATAGAGGTCTGAGAGCTGTACCATAGAAAAATCCCAATGGAATGCTCAACGTTGTGAAAAATATATCCTAAGGGGCATTAGGATGAAATCATGGAGGTGGACAAGTATCACTAGTTAGGGTGGAGAGAGCTTCTCCCGGTCTGCGCTGTTACCAAGATTCGCCATTAGATTGCCCAGGTGGCGGGTATGTGTTATGAGATGTGATGTGATGTGCTATGAGATGAGCTATGTGCTATGAGATATGTGCTATGCGATATGGGTGCGTGCGTCCTCTGGTAGGTAGTTAGGGCTATGTGTCACGTCAATTTAAGCGATAAAATATGAACAAAGTGTAAAGTAATATGTGAATGTGGTACGTGGTGAATGCAAATGATATGATATGTGATAAGTGAAAGTGCAAGAATAAACAATGTGAAGAATGTGTGAAAAGATATGTAAGGGAGAGTAAATAGGAATGAGAATATTATTACATGTGAAATCAATATAATAGTGCATATGTTCATACTTTCATGTATTAATACTTCAAATGCAATATCATGTTTAGTATCAAGTCATGTAGTTTATTAATCTTCATGTAATCATGTATGTGAATATACATATATAGACATGGGAATTATGCAACGAAAAGATGAACATGTGGAATTGCTAAATGAATAAGATGAAGTGTGAATAAATCTAATTCCATGTAGTTGAGTTTAATTCATGTCAAAACAGCAAGTAAAGTGTGGTTATGAATGTGATAAATATATGAAAGAATGTTTAGATTCCATGCTAGATGTGATGTTTACTTAGTACAAAGTTCCATAATTTAATTGCTTATATTGTTGCCAACCAACTTCAATATATTCTAAACCTTCCACTTATGTTATAAAATGTGAAATCATGTGGAATGCGATTTATTTATATTAAAACAGCAAATGAAATTTGTAAAATGCATGAGAAACATGAATAGATAACATGCTAAGTTACTCTTGGTGCTTAAATCTATGCTCTAGTTGGTAGAATTGTATCATAAAAGGGATAATGATTGGATTGATAAATCTTGTTACATGTTAGGGGTAGTAAGCATGTATAGGTATTTGTTTATGTAAAGTATGATTGACACAAGTTATGAGTTGAATCAGGAATTAAATTAAGTATCATGTATAATGCATACGTAGGTATATGTTAGTATATCCATGTGTTAATATAATTTTTTGAGTACATGTTAATCTAAAGCATATGTAAGTTGTATAGATATGTTGATGATTGTTTAAAGCATGTGACATGTAATGCCTTTATTGTGAAAAGATAATATGTGTTTTCTCAATTGTGTAATAGTTAACATGTGTGTGATATGTGTAAAGTTGAGTCTTTGGTTTGCTTGCTGGGTCTTTAGACTCATACTTGCTTCGGTGTACAGGTGAGACAGGTTCCCGTGCTAGAGGAAGGCATAGTGAGGAGTATCCCGAGCGTGAGGTGTAGTTTGTGGAGTTGCTAGAGAGTTGTACTTTTCCCTTTCATAGCATGAATAAAGTTAATTGCATGGACAATGTAATAAACAATGTAGTTCTTTTATTTTTGTAATAATGTTGACATTGTCTTTACTTTTATTACTATATAGACTGTGGAATTTGTAATGATTATGGAATGAGAATGAGTTATTCCTTTTAATTCCACTGTATTCATTTCTATCCACATACATATCAACCTATCGTCTAGTGTTGGGTTATTATCCCACTATAATGATGCCCTTTGTACTGATGAGGATTGGTATAATCGTACCAGTATAAAGTGGGTCGTTATATAGATGGTATCAGAGCTACAAGGTTGAGATTGTACATGGATAGACCATTATCTTCACAATATTGCAAAGTCTTTATAGAAAATTGTCCATATATGTAGAAATTACTAATAATGAATGAAGTATAGTTAGGATTTAATAACATAAATTATGACTAGATTAATTATTTTGCAGGCTATGGCTGGACGTGGTAGACGTAGTGCTCAGTCTAGGAGGTATGAGCAGAGTCGCAAGGTAATGAAGTTCGCGAAGGGGCTCAAACCATCGTTGAAAACTAGGCTTTTGGAGTATGACCCCTGTACTGTGGAAGAGGTTCTCGGCGTGGTAAGCAGGCAAGAGAATCGAGTGGAATCATATCAGGAAGAGAAGGAAGCTCAAAAGAAGGGGGTATTAGAACCATTCCGGCGGCAAAATAGGAAGATGAAGAAACTCATGGAAGGTCAGTAATCAGCTGTTGTATTGGGCAGCAAGAAGCCCGAATTCATACATTGCAGGAAGCGTCATGGCGGGAACGTATGTTGGCGAAAGGAAGAAAGATGTCTTAAATGTGGCAGCAAGGATCATCAGCTTAAAGAGTGTCCGAACTTGAAGACGAAGTTCATTCCACCAGATGTTTCATCAATAGCAATAAAAGAGCAAGTAGCAGAGCAACAAGCACCAGCTAGGGAGTATGTGTTGGCCAGAGATGACCTTGGCGACGTCACCACAGGTACTCGATTCGATCTTCGAGGACGAAGATCTTTTTCAAGGGAGGGAGAGTGTGATACCCCAGAATTTCATTCATTTTATATTGTGCATGTGTATTACTTGATGTGTATATAGCATATGTATTCAATTGTGCATATTACAATTCTATACTTCTCATGAGCATATGCATGTATATATATGTTATTTTATGTGAGAATAGGCAATTAGCTAATTTTGTCTATATGTGTTTGCTAAAATCCTAGGCATATTATACTTAAGTAATATTGTGCATGTTTAATCTAATTACTGATGTGCATGTTGTATTTATCTATTTCATGCATAATGTACATTACTATGTTTTATACATGTGTGTATATATTTATATATATGTCAATTTAAGTGTGCGTATGCAAGAATTATTTTCGTTGTATAGATTTTCTTAGGTAACTTATTGCATATTGCATCTTAATCATACCGTGCATGTATTATCTAAATATTGATGTGTATATTATGCTAATTATTCCATGAATATTGTATGGAATTATACTTTGTACATATGTATATATGTTGTTCATCATATGCATGTGATATCTATCTATCTAATTCTATATACATTAAGTTGTCCATAGTATATATGGTACTTAAATAATATTGAGCATATGATAGGTGGGTATTGCCATTTACCTTGTAAGTACATGTGAATTGTTTTTCGTACATTTATATCCTTAAGCGTGCATGCATTATCTTACTATCGATGAACATGTTATATTAATTAAAAACATGCATGTTGAATGTAATTACGTTGAGTACATGTATGTATGCATATGTTTGACATTGTACATAAGATATCTACTTATTTTAGTACCCATTAAACAGTTTATGATGTGTTTATGTATCTACTTTGATGTTTGTCCTAGTTTTGGCCAAAATGCATAGTTGGCGGCAGGACAGTGTGCCGCTGACTGCAGGCCATGGTTGGCGTCTAGATCGATGGATGCCAATCCCTCTGTGGGCGACACACTGGGTGGATGCCAACAACATGTAGGCGACACCAGATGTGGACGCCAAGTTCTCTCCAGTGGGATAGTTTCAGATTTGGTAACGCATGTGTTCTTCCCGGTTCCTATTTAGGAAACCCATCTAAATTCGTAGGAGACCTATCCTAAAGCGTACCCAACCCTCCAACTCTATAAAAACATCTTGGTTTGGCTGGATTAAGTCCTTTGGCCTTGGTGTAACCCTAGCACCCTTTGTGGAGAAGAGCTGATCTTTGGAGGGCCGGATCTGGTGACTGGAGGTGTTCTCTAGAGATCTATAATGACTGGCATATAGCCTATACATAGGAGAAGCACTCCCAACTCCGAGGAACCATCTGCATCAATGGGAGAACCAGATCAGAAGTGTTTTGGGTACCCTCTTGTTCTGGCCGAGGAGGGCTTCACCGACGAATCTTGATCATCTTGGATTTATTTGGAGGCAAGTAACCCATTGATGTGAACCTTACACATGTCCCCTTAAGTCCTAGTATTTTTCTGGATTTTTCCTCGTGTCTTGGAACCTCCAATTTCCCCTTTGCATTGTATGTTGTCTGCATGGTCTACTGGCAGGAGGTTGGTGGCCACATCCTGTGCTGCCAAGATCCTATGCTGGCGGCACCAGATTGTGCCATTTACTGTAGGCGGCCACATCCTGTGTAGTCAAGTTCTTCAGAGTTCTGAAAATGCACTGTTTGACCTCTTTAAGGTGTTTATTTGATTTTCAGGTATGTGTGCATGCTATAAATTTTAGGTGTGGTCATATGCCATCATTAGGTCATATCATGAGGTTGCACAGATTTTCTATCAATTGTGTTAATTATTAAAATTCAGTAATTGAATTATCAACATAACATGAGCATGTTTAAATCTTGCATAAATATATATGTTGTAAGTTAAGGTTTCATAATTTTTACATGACACAATGAAGACTGATTTTAGGTTTCTAAACTGTTAACACCCAACCATGTTAATATGTACCATGTCTAATGACATTTCAATGAATATGTTTGAAATATAGTTTAAATTGTAGAAATTAACTTACTATTCCGAAAAATGTGAAATTTGTAGGATGTGATATATGATCTGTATACAACCTCTTGTAAAAATTTCATACTGAATTGACATCATTAAGTACTGTGATCAGTTTAAGTAGTGTTAATGTCCATGTTAGTTAAGTTAATTCTAATTGTATGAAATTAAAGGATTAGCAGCATGATTAGGGCTTTTGTTATGATCATTTGTTAATGCAAACAGTAAGATTGAACTCAGTAAACTGAAGTATGTGTAAGCTCTAGAAGTACATGTGAATGTGTAAATTAAAGCATATGTATAATGTGTAAACAATGTGATCATGTGAAATATGTTAATAATGTGATAAAGTGAATATATAAAATTTGGGCCGAGATTGACACTACTACCATAGAGGTCTGAGAGCTGTACCATAGAAAACTCCAATGGAAGGTTCAACATTGTGAAAAATATATCCTAGGGGCATTAGGATGAAATCCTAGAGGTGGACAAGTACCACTAGTTAGGGTGGAGAGAGCTTCTCCAGATCTGCGCAGTTGCCACGATTCGCCACTAGATTGCCCAGGTGGCGGGTATGTATTATGAGATGTGATGTGATGTGCTATGAGATGAGCTATGTGCTATGAGATATGTATTATGCGATATGGGTGCGTGCGTCCTCTAGTAGGTAGTTAGGACTATGTGTCACGACAATTTAAGCGATAAAATATGAACAAAGTGTAAAGTAATATGTCAATGTGGTACGTGATGAATGCAAATGATATGATATGCGATAAGTGAAAGTGCAAGAATAAACAATGTGAAGAATGTGTGAAAATATATGTAAGGGAGAGTAAATACGAATGAGAATATGATTACATGTGAAATCAATATAATAGTAAATATGTTCATACTTTCATGTATTAATACTTCAAATGCAATATCATGTTTAGTATCATGTCATGTAGTTTATTAATCTTCATGTAATCGTGTATGTGAATATACATATGTAGACATAGGAATTATGCAACGAAAAGATGAACATGTGGAATTGCTAAATGAATTGGATGAAGTGTGAATAAATATAATTCCATGTAATTGAGTTTAATTCATGTCAAAACAAATGTGTGGTTATGAATGTGATAAATACATGATAGAATGTTTAGATTCCATGCTAGATGTGATGTTTACTTAGTAGAAAGTTCCATACTTTAATTTCTTATTGTTGCCAACCAACTTGAATATTTTCTAAACCATCCACTCATGTTATAAAATGTGAAATCATGTGGAATGCGATTTATTTATATGAAAACAGCAAATGAAATGTGTAAATAATGTGTAAAATGCATGAGAAACATGAATAGATAGCATGCTAAGTTACTCTTTACTTGGTGCTTAAATCTATGCTCTAGTTGGTAAAATTGTATCATAAAAGGGATAATGATTGGATTGATAAATCTTGTTACATGTCAGGGGTAGTAAGCTTGTATAGGTATTTGTTTATGTAAAGTATGATTGACACAAGTTATGAGTTGAATCAGGAATTAAATTAAGTATCATGTATAGGATGCATACGCAGGTATATGTTAGTATATCCATGTGTTAATATAGTTTTTTGGGTACATGTTAATCTAAAGCATATGTCAGTGGCAGAGATATGTTGATGATTATTTAAAGCATGTGACATGTAATGCCTTTATTGTGAAAAGATAACATGTGTTTTCTCAATTGTGTAATAGTTAACATGTGTGTGTTATGTGTAAGGTTGAGTCTTTGGTTTGCTTGCTGAGTCTTTAGACTCATACTTGCTTCGGCGTATAGGTGAGACAGGTATCTCTTCTAGAGGAAGGCATAGCGAGGAGTATCCCGAGCGTGATGAGTAGTTTGTGGAGTTGCTAGAGAGTTGTACTTTTCCCTTTCATAGCATGAATAAAGTTAATTGCATGGACAATGTAGTTCTTTTATTTTTGTAATAATGTGGACATTGTCTTTACTTTTCTTACTATATAGACTGTGGAATGTGTGATGGTGATGGAATGAGAATGAGTTATTCCTTTTAATTCGGTTGTATTCATTTGCTATCAACGTACATATCATCCTATCGTCTAGTGTTGGGTTATTATCCCACTGTAATGTCGCCCTTTGTACCAATGAGGATTGGTATAATCGTACCGGTATAAAGTAGGTCGTTACACATGAGCTAGTGGAGATTCAACCAGACTTGTCTTATGTAGAGCAACCAGTAGCTATCCTAGATCGGAAGGTTCAGCACCTTAGGAACAAGGCTATTGCATCTATGAAGGTGTTATGGAAGAATTTCTCATGGGAGGAGGCTACATGGGAGCTTGAGGACGCCATGAAGAAACAATATCCACATTTGTTTGGTTAGTAGTTCTATTCTAACTTTGAGGACGGAGTTTTCTTTTAAGGGGAGAGGGTGTAAGGCCCCCAAATTCTGTGTATATTATATTTAATTATTTCTGTGCATATATGTTGTTTGATGTTTTGATATTCTGCCCGAAATCCTTGTTTAACGTCAACATCCCTTGACGTTAAGAGTAGGTGGACGACAACTTGTGTGCCGTTGATTGTATGGCTAGAGGATATAGACGTTAACATCGATTGACGCCTAATTCCTGTTAACGATAGCAAAGTGGTCGAATACTTCTCCGTTTGTGTTTGGGATTCCAGATCGGAAACGGCCCCGTTTTCTCAAGAATTTATTTAGGAAACATATCCCCCCCAATGGTCAGGACTCCTAATCCTAGGTTTACCCCGACTCTTAGCCTATATAACCTAGTCATCTTGGCTAGGAAAGACCCTTTGCTTCAGAAATATATTTTAGGGTTCAGGTGAGAGAAAAGGCAGACTTTGGAGAGGCTTGATCCGGTGTTTGGGAGGCTTTTTCGATAATCTTCTTTGATTGGAAGGTTCTTCTGGAGGTGAAAAAGCTCCCCTGACTCTGAGAGATCATATGTGCAAGCGTGGGGATCGGATTTGGCCTGAAGAAATCACCTCTTTGGCTTGGCCGAGGAGTGCTTCATCGCCAGAATTTGATCTTTTGAGGTTTTTCTAAAGGCAAGTAACTTAGGGGTTTCATCCCTAGATATGTCCCATAGAGTTTAGGAATTTTTATGAATTTTTAAATCGTGTCCTAGACACCTAAATTCTGTGTTTATTTGTGGTTGGTCTGCACTTTTCTACAGACTAGAGGTAGACGGCAACCTTGTTGCCCGAAAGTTCCTAACCTAACGACAACTGATTGTGTCGTTAACCCACTTTGAAGGCAAGACCCTTGCCGCCAAGTTCTTCTGGTTTTTACAAAATTGTGATTTTAATCTCTGTGATATGATTTTCAATTTTGGATGTTTGCTCATACTGTAAAAATCATTGATGTTCAAGTATTGTCTTAGGGTTAAACCATGAATTTCTGTCAAATTTTTATATCTTTCTTTCATTTAAAATAATTTTTGTTATGGAAAAATATGCCTGATTTGACAGGATTAAATTTTGAATAAATAGAATTGATGTAGGAAATTGTTACAGAAAATTTTCATGAACTTAGGGTTACTGTTTAAATGTTTTAAAACTATGAGAACTGACTGTTTACTATCTATCCCGTTAAAGTGTAATATCCTTCTAAAATTACATGAAATCTATATTAAGTGTTAAAATTGGTATACTATTACAAAAATTCTGAAAAATTAGCAATATGATATATGCTATGTGTAGAGTTTGTAGTTAGAATTTGGGATGGTTTTGATATCAATAGGCACTGATTGCACTTATAGAGGTTTTTAAAGCCATGTTAAGCATCTTTGACTAAGAAAATGTATTTTTAAGTGATTAGCAGCATGTTTAGGTACTGTTATGCATGATTTGATTCTGTTAGATAGTAGTGACAAGTTCTATAAACTGAGATGTATGTATTTTAATGATTTGCATGTGAATGGACAAAATAGTGCATGTAAAATGATGTTAATCATGTGATTAAGTGAGATAATGTGTTTAAGTGAAATGTGTGCCGAAATAGACACTGCTACCATAGAAGGATGTGGAGCCGTACTGTAGAAAACTCCCTATGGGAAGGCTCAATGTGTATGTGATATCCTGTGGGCATCAGGATGAAATCCTGGAGGTGGACAAGTATCACTGGTTAGGGTGGAGAGGGCTTCTTTTGGTTCTGCGTAGTTATAATGATTTGTCACTATAACGCCTAGGTGACGTGTATGTGTTATGTGATATGTGTGTCCTTCTTTATGGTGGTTCAGACTATGTGTCACAGGAAATAATGTGTAAAAGTGTGAAACATGTGTAAATGTGCAAAGTGTTAATGTGAAGGTGATGTCTTAATGTGATACTGTAAGGCCCTCGAACTCTGTTCTATTATTTGGACTTTGTCATATGGTGATTAGTCGCTTTGTCTATATAATTATGTGTATATGTATATATATATATATATATTATATTATATTTACATATTGTATTCAAATGATGTTGTACATATGTATATATGTGTTTTTTTATGTACATATTGTTTTATTTACGTTGTACATGTTGCACTTGAATAAGTTGGTGTACTATGTATGTAAATTATAGGGTGAAAGCATGTTTAAGTGATTTTCTGTGTTCTGGCCGAAAGGCCAATTAACGTCAACATGCATTGACGTTTAAGGGAAGGTCGACGTCTAGATCGATGGACGTTGACTCCCAATAAACGGCAACAATATGGCCGTTTATTTCCCAAAAATTATGCAGTTTCAAATCGGGAAACGACCGTGTTTTATCCTGTTCTGGTTTTGGAAACTACCTCCCAACGGTAGGATTTCCACCTTAATGTGTACCCCGGTCCCCTTAGCTTATAAAAACACCAAATTAGGGCGAAGTAAGGTCTTTTGGCTTCTTGAGAAACCCTAGAGCTCTGTGTGAAAAACCTGAACTTTGAAGGCTTTGATCTGGCATTTGTGTGCATCTTCCGGTGATCTGCATCGACTGGGAGATACTCTGAAAATTGGTGAGGCTTCCCCGACTCCAGTGTGTTACCTACATAGACACAGAGACCAGATCTGGGAGGATTTGGAACACCTTCTTGGCTTGGCCGAGGAGGGCATCTTCGGCTAATTAATCCCATTCTACAATTTTTAAAAGGAAAGTAATCGAGGGATCTCATCCCTACTCATGTCTCCTAGGTCTCAAGAATTTTATTGGATTTTTCCTCGTGTCCTGGAACCCCAATTCGTCAAGTTTTATGTGATCAGTTTGTACTTCTGTAGACAGGAACAAGACGAAAACCTTGCTGCCATCATGATCCAGAGTTGGCGGCAACATCGTGTGCCGTTAACCTTGTTGGCGGCAACACCCTTGCCGCCAAGTTCGTCTATTTTTCACAGAACCCTAATTTTCCTATCTGTGTGATTATATTCGGACTTATGGTTGTTTGTGCATGCTGTGAGAATTATGTTCAGTTAGGTATAGTCAGTGGGTTATGTCATGAGGATGGATCGAATTTCTGTAAATTGTATTATTTATTAAAATTTCTTTAATCAAGTAATAAGCATGATGTGATAAAGAAAATTTCTGAATAATTAGATCCATTGCATATTAGGGTTTCATAAATTGTCCATGTTCATATTATGAATAATTTCAGGTTTTAAAACTGTTAGGCATGATTGTTTTACTGTGTACCATGTGTAAATGAAATTGTTGATAAATATACATGGAATCTATTTTAATTATTATAATTAATTTACAAATCCAAAAAATCTGAAAAATTGAGCATGTGACATATTACCTGGTTAGAACCTGTGATAAACATTTCGCACTGTTTGGGTAACTTTGGATACTGATTGTTTGAATAAGGGTAGTAAACCATGATTAAGTGTGTGTGAAATGAACTATGTAAAGATTTAGTGTTTTACAGCATAATTGAACTTTGTTATAGTTAATTTTGCTACTGCGAAATAGTAACCTTCTATTAGATAAACTGAAGCATGTGTAAATTCTTGAAGTACATGTAAATGTGCAAATTAGTTCATGTGTATAAAGTGAACATGTGATTAAAGTGAAATGTGATAATGTGAAAAATTGTTTTGATATTGACACTGCTACCATAGTGGGTTGTGGATCCGTACTATAGTAAAGTCCCTATGGGAAGGCTCATGTGTTATGATATCCTATGGGCATTAGGATGAAATCCTAGAGGTGGACAAGTACCACTGGTTAGGGTGGAGAGGGCTTCTCCCAGTTTTGCGCAGTTAACCAAGATTCGTCACTATGTTGCTTAGGTGATGGGTATGTGTATGTGTTATGTGTGTCCTTCTACATGGTGGTTTGGACTATGTGTCACGGCAATTAAATGTAAAAGTTTAAACATGTGAATGTGATATGTGAGTTGCGTAAATGTGGAAAATGAGCATGTATGTTAGCTTGTGAATAGATGTGGATTTGTGTACATGTGAACTATTTATCTTAAAACAACAAGTTAAATGTATAAATAGGTGTGATGATTGCATGTGAAAAGAGTAGATATCATGCTAGGTATGTTATCTACCATGTACAATAGTTCCATGCTCTAATTGCGTATAATTGTGAAATGATTTCGATAACATTTGAACTTTAAATCATGTTGATTATATGTGTAGACAACATGTTATAGGGTTTCATGTTTAATTGCTTAAGAAATATGAAACATGTACCATGTTTATTCCTAAATGATTAAAAAGGCTAGCATGCATGTGCATGTGATATGTGTATGGTTGTGTCCTTAGATTGCTTGCTGGGTCTCTTTAGACTCATACTTGCTTTGGCATATAGGTGAGTCAGGTGTCCCCACATTTGAGGAGGATATTGTGAGAAGCGACTCCGAGCGTGAGGAGTAGCTTCATTTGTGGACATTCTTTGTTGTACTTTTCTTTTCAAAAGTATGTATTCAATAAAATTGTGTAATTCATATGGACAATGTGATTTATTTGGATTGTAATAATGTGGACATTGGTTTTCTTTTATTTCTATATAGACTATGGATAATGGAATGAGAATAATCATTCGTTTAATTCCGCTATACTCTTTTGTTATTCATGTGCATATCAACCTATCGTTTAGTGTTGGTTCAATGTCCCACTATGACGACACTCATTATATCGTCGTGGGTTGGTATAATCGTACCGGTATAAAGAGAGTCGTTATAGAGATTGGTATCAGAGTAACCCAGGTTGAGATTGTACATGAATATACCATCATCTTCACAATATGCTAAGTCTTTATAGAATTTGTCCATTAATGTAGAAAATGTCTAATAATGAATAAAAGATAGCTAAGAAAATGGTTAGGGCTAATCACTTAGTTTCTAACTAGATTAATTTGTTTTACAGGCTATGGCTAATCATGGTAGGCATGGTGCCCAGGCTCGAGATGACGAGCAGAGGCATGAGGACAGGGGTGTGCAGCAAACCCCAGCACCATAGGGTCCTACTGTACTTCCTCCACCTCTGCCTGTGCATCCTGGTAGTATTAGATTGGGAGATTCCAAGGACCCCATCGGAGATTCGGAGTTTTCTTGGTTTAGCAGGCTATTATAGGTGATTCATTGAGGGATTTACATCTATCGCCGCACCTTTGACTAAGCTAACCAAGAAGGTTGTGAAGTTTGTCTGGTCTGAGGATTGCGAGAGTAGTTTTTAGTTGCTAAAGGCGACGCTTACTTCTACACCCGTGTTGATCTTGCCGAGTGGTGTAGAGGGTTTTGCTATCTATTCGGATGCATCTCGGATTGGTTTGTGTTGCGTATTGATGCAGCATGGTAGGGTAGTGGCATATGCTTCTCGTCAGTTGAAGGAGCATGAACGTAACTATCTGACTCATGATTTGGAGCTTGCGGCAGTGGTTCATGCACTAAAGATCTGGAGACTGTTGGGTTCTCACATTCTAATTAATCAATACAACATGTTTTTGATGCTGAACATTGATGTGCAATGATGTACAATGCAAACAAGTGATAAACAATGTTAATTGAGTTTTAAATGCATGAGATCTTCAAACAATAACTTGCAATAACAACTTGGTACAATGCTTGATTTTATGCTCATAATATCTCACTAATTATGTTTACTATTGTAGGAGATATACCATGTAGGACATGTGCCAAAAACAAGCTTGAAATATCAAGTAAAAGTCAAAAGACAAGGTACCTGTCGACAGTAAGAAAGGACCTGTCGATAGATACAAACAGTCAGAAAGCAGCCAGTTCTGCCAAGGCATTGCCTGTCGACAGCGGGAGTGACCCTGTCGACAGATGCAACCAGTCCGAAGATCAAAAGCTCAGGAAGGCCTGCGCCTGTCGACAGCAACAGAGCACCTGTCGACAGATGCACACAGGCAGAGCCTTCAGCCTTCTGGTTCTTCACAAGCTGTCTTCGCCTGTCGACAGTAGATGCAAGACCTGTCGACAGACAAGCGGAAAACATATTACGGGAAGTTTTGCGAGTTGCCAAACTTAGTGTTTCTATGGAGTACGACTCTCCATATGTTAACACTCATATATAAGCAACCTTTTGCAACAAATCTCGTACACAAGCAGCCTCTAAGCAAAAACCCTAAAGAGTTCTCACAAGAAGCCTTGTTCTGCTGCTCTGCTTCAACCTACCGCCCAGAACCAAGAACGGAAGACTCTTGCGGAGGAAGGTGAAGTCCAGACGTCTTGGATTCAAGCATCTACAACAACATCTGATCTCAAAGTCGAGGCATGGACTCCATGAGGACGTTCAGAGGAAGAGTTTGCTTATTGGATTTGTTCTTCAACTCTCAAACCCTTCCCTATTCTTTCTATTCCATACTTGTGTGTGTGTGTGGTGTTTCAAGCGGTTGTTGTGCTTGATACACGTGTGTGTGTGTTAATCTTATCGTGGGTTCACATCAGATAAACACGTGTGTGAGTTGTAGTTCATGAACTAGCTCATAAGCAGGTGATTCTGCGTGTGTGTATGGCCCGTGGATGTAAGATACACGAGTTGTGTACTCTGAACCACGTAAAATCTATGTGTCTCGTGGTTTGCACGAATTTGTGTTAGATGTTTGGTAGGCACGACACATTAATACATGTTTGAGTACTTGCTTATCCATCTATCAATCTCTCACACACATCCACACATAGTCTGATCATTGCTAACACCTTAATTGTCTGTGCTATTGCAAAAAGTGGGCGTTAAGCTTTTAAATTGTCCGTAATCTATTCAACCCCCCTTCTAGATTACAATTTAGGGAATTCTGCATCTCTTCAATTGGTATCAGAGCCGAGTTTCTCCGATTTACTGCTTTATCTGGTTGATCCTACGATCAGGAGATTCACGGTCAAATGGAATCTAACAAGGGGTATATGGCCGAGGGACACTCAGTGACCAGGCCACCCTTCTTTGATGGCACTGACTATCCATATTGGAAAAATCGGATGCAGGTTTTTCTCCGCGCACAAAATTTCGAACAATGGAAAATAGTCAAAAAGGGAGCATACGAACTGCCTCAGGACGAGGATACCTGGACCAAGGACCAGATCGCCAAGGGGACACTCAACTGGAGCGCCCTCAATATGATGCAGTGTGCGGTCCATCCGAAGGAGTACTCAAGAGTCTCCACATGCACCTCAGCTAAGGAGATGTGGGACAAGCTTGAGCTCATCTATGAAGGTACGTCCGAGGTAAGAGAATCAAAGGTAAGCATGCTGGTTTCAGAATATGAAATGTTCAAAATGAATCATGATGAAACCATTCTAGACATGTTTGCTAGATTCATGATAATCATAAATGGATTTAAATGTGTCAAAAAGGAATATTTGGAAAGTGACTTGGTGAGGAAGATACTTCGGTCTCTTCCATCCTCTTGGAACACCAAAGCCACTATCATTGAAGATTCCAAAGACCTCTCAAAAATGAAAGTGGATGAATTAATTGGCTCCTTGATGACTTATGAGTTGAATGTTAAAAGAAAAGAAACTGAAGAAAATCCTAGGAAGCCACTTGCCTTGAAGGCTTCCAGGAGGACTTCTTCAGTTTCCAAAAAGGAATTAATTCAGGAAAGTGAAGTCAGTGAATCGTCTAGTGAGAGTGACAATGATGAAATGGCTATGCTCACTAGACAATTCAAGAAATTTCTGAAGTTCAAGAGGAGAGGTACAGGTAACTCTAAACCTTTCCAAAAGAAAAACATTTCTAACAAGTTTGATTCTAACAAAAAGTCTGAAGTTGTTTGCTCTGAGTGCAAGAAGCTAGGGCATATGAGAGGAGAATGCCCCGAGCTAAAAAAGATGCCTAAGAAGGACAAATTCACCTTCAAGAAGGCCAAGGCAATGGTGGCCACTTGGAGTGATGAGGGTGACGTCCAGAACAGCCAAGCTACCTCCGGAGATGATGAAGTCCACTGTCTCATGGCGGGAAGTGATGACTCGAATGAGGTAAATTCTTCCTATGAAACATACTCTATTATTCAATGGGAAGAAGCTTACACTGCTCTATTTGAAAAATACTGTGAATTCAAGTCTAAAAATAAAGCACTCAAGAAAAAATTCAATTCCCTTGTTCATGAGTCAAACAACCATGATGAAATTGAATCCTTGAATAAGGTAATTGAAATGATGAAACTTGATGAACAAACACACAGTGATGAATTGGACAGCATGAAACTTAAATTTCAAGAAGTTCAAAAGGAAAGAGATGATTTAATGAACTCTCTTGAAAGCCTTAATAGTGAGCATGAAAAGCTAAAGGAGAAATTGGAAAAAGCTGAAAATGACTTAAAAGGTAAGTCAAAATATTTATCTAGTTTTGTCAAAAGTAAGCAAAATCTGGATGCTATTTTAGATTCAAATGTTTATGTTGCTAGACATGGGATTGGGTTTCAAAAACGTAAAGCCAAAGGAAATTGGCAAAAATCTGTTAACAAACTTCATTGATACCAACCCAAGTTCAAGCAAACGAACCCCTTCAAAGAATAGGAAAAATCCTTCCAAGGGAAAGAAACAAGAATTTAAAATGGTCAAGTTTGCTCCTGGCCAATCTAAGGAATTTGCAAAAAGCTCAAGACAGGACAAACATCAATCTCCTAAAGCTAAATTTACAAGGCAACAAAAAGGAAAAATGCCAATGCATGCTCCCACAAAGGTAAAGCTCAATGTTGTTCAAAAACCACCATTATGCATCATATGTAAAAAGGTTGGGCACACTGAAAAACAATGCTGGAATAACCCAAATTAAATGAAAATCAAACAAGTTTGGATTCCTAAGCATTTGTTATTTGGCATGAATGATACAATGGGACCCAAAGTAATTTGGGTACCAAAACCTCTCGTATGATCCACATGTGCAGGAATGCCTAGCAGCCCACAATCAAAACAAATGGTACCTGGACAGTGGCTGCTCGAGGCATATGATGGGCGACAAAGCTAAATTCAGTTTGCTCGTGGAAAAAGATGGAGGTCAAGTGATCTTTGGAGGTAACAACAAAGGCCAGATCATCGGCTCAGGTAAAGTTGGTAAGTTTGCCTCTAACTCTATAGACAATGTGCTACTAGTTGATGGCCTTCATCACAATTTGCTTAGCATAAGTCAATTGTGTGATAAAGGTCATAAAATTGTCTTTGAATCCAATTCATGTCAAATTCTTGATAAGGAAATAGGAAGCCTAAAATTTTCTGGAAAAAGAATGAATAACATCTACATGGTTGACTTAGATGATCCAGAAAATAACAATTTGTGTCTTGTAGCAAACAAACAGGACGAGCTTACATTGTGGCATCGTAGGCTCGGTCATGCTAGTTACAATGTATTGCACAAGATCATGAGGCTTAAGTTGGTAAGTGGTCTTCCTGAAATCTCCTTTAACAAGAATGAAAATTTTTGTGATGCATGTGCACAGGGAAAACAAACCCGAAAATCCTTCAAATCAAAGGCACCGGTAAGTACTTCCAAAGCCTATGAACTCTTGCACATGGACATATTTGGACCTACGAGAACACTCAGTCTCAATGGCAAGCGTTATGGTTTTGTCATTGTGGATGACTTCTCTAGGTTCACTTGGGTAAAATTCCTGGCTCACAAGAATGAAGCATTAATGTTTTTGAAGTATTCTTCAACAAAATTGAGCATGGGAATGTCAATAAAATCTGCTCCATCCGCACTGATCATGGGGGAGAATTTGACAATCATTCCTTGTCCGAATTTTGCAGGAACCAAGGTATAGACCACCTGTTTTCCTCCCCGAGAACTCCCGAGCAAAATGGAGTTGTGGAGAGGAAGAATAGAACCTTGGTGGAGATGGCTCGTACGCTTCTGGTCGAGAATCAATTAGCACGAACCTTTTGGGCAGGAGCGGTAAACACATCTTGCTACATCCTTAACCGAGCCATGGTAAGACCCGTATTCAAGAAAACTCCTTACGAACTTCTGAAAGGTAAGAAACCCACCATTGGGTAATTTAAAGTTTTTGGTTCAAAGGTGTTTATACATAACAATGATAAAAATGACTTCGGCAAGTTTGAAGCCAAAAGCGATCAAGGTATTTTTCATGGATACTCTGAACATTCTAGAGCATATAGGGTGTTCAATCTGAAAACTAGAACTGTGGAAGAAACTCCACATGTCATTTTTGATGAATCTCAACTCAAGCCTAACATTGTAAATTCCTACAGGTTTGATGACATGGAAGGAACAACACTTGAGGAACTTCAAAGAAAAGAAAAAGGAAAAACTCAAGATGTTTCAAAAGGAAAGAGTGGATTTCTTCGCAGGTACTATGATGAAGATGACAGTTGTTTGATCAGAAATCATGATGAAGTCCCTGCTGAAGATCCACAACAAGAAGAACAACCTCAAGATGAAAGTTCTCCAGCCACCCCTCCTCCAGAACATCCTCCTCAATTGCAAGATCAACCCGGGCCTTCAACAATCACTAATGTGAGGTACTCTAAAGCTCATCCACTTGAGAATGTCATAGGTAACATAAATGATTCAGTTCAAACTAGGTCTCAGGTAAATCAAATAGTTGAATAGGATTATTTAGCCTTTGTATCTCAAGTGGAACCCAAAACTGTTGAAGAAGCACTAAAAGAAAATTCTTGGATTGATGCCATGCATGAGGAGCTTGGGCAGTTTCAAAGAAATAATGTTTAGAGTTTAGTTCCTAGAACCCCTGAAATTTCTGTCATAGGGACGAGATGGGTCTTTAGGAATAAACTAAATGAAGAGGGTAAGGTGGTTAGAAATAAGGCTAGACTAGTTGCAAAAGGATACAATCAGGAATTTGGTATAGACTTTGAAGAATCCATTGCACCTGTAGCTAGACTAGAAGTAGTTAGGATCTTGTTAGCATATGCATGTTCAAACAAGTTCAAATTATTTCAAATGGATGTCAAAACCACTTTCTTGAATGGCTACATAAAAGAGGAAGTCTATGTCTCTCAACCACCTGGCTTTGAGGACCATGATAAACCAAACCATGTATTTAAATTGCACAAAGCTCTCTATGGTTTGAAACAGGCATCTCGAACTTGGTACGACAGGTTGAGTACCTATCTGGTAAGCAAAAACTACTCAAGAGGTAAGGTGGGCCAAACTCTCTTTACAAAGAAAGTTCGCAATCACATAATTGTTGTTCAAGTTTATGAGGACGATATTATCTTTGGTTCCACTAATCCCACACCGTGCGAAGAATTTTCACAACACATGCACAGTGAATTTGAGATGAGCATAATGGGGGAGCTACAATTTTTTCTTGGTTTGCAGGTCAAGCAGCTTGAAGATGGATTCTTTATAAACCAAGAGAAATATGTAAAAGAACTGCTCAAAAGGTTTCAGTTCGAACAAGCCAAGCCCGCTTCAACAACAATGAGTACAAGCATTAAGCTAGAATGTGATGAGAAAGGTAAACCGGTAGATGCCAAAAAATTTCGAGGTATGATTGGCTCACTCCTTTATCTTACTGCAAGTAGACTGGACATACAATTCAATGTTTGCCTTTATGCTAGATACCAATCTAGTCCAAAGGAAAACCATTTAATTGCAGTCAAGAGAATCTTCAGATATCTCTCAGGTACGCATGCCTTGGGTCTTTGGTATCTAGCTGGTAGTAGTTTTGAATTGATTTCTTATTCTGATGCAGACTACGCTGGTTGTAAAATTGACAGGAAAAGCACTAGTGGCTATTGCCAAATGCTTGGTGGTTGCATGGTTTCGTGGGCATCCAAGAAGCAAACTCGGTTGCACTCTCTACTGCAGAGGCAGAATATACAAACAGTTGTGCAACACAAGTGTTGTGGATAAAAAGTTAGTTGTGTGACTATAACATCGATATTGGATGCACACCTATCCTATGTGACAACACTAGTGCAATCAATCTATCAAAGAATCTCATTCAACATTCCAGGACGAAACACATAGAAATTCGTCATCATTTCTTGAGAGATGAGGTAGCCAATAGATCATTGGAAATCAGTTTCATACCCACAGAGAAACAGTTGGCTGATATCTTTACCAAACCTCTAGCTGAAGATAGATTCACCACATTGCGAAGAGAGTTGAGGTTGTGCAAATTGCAATGAAACTTAACAAAAATGTTAAGCATGTCCCTTGTGTGCACTAACTGTGAGGTATATCAAATGGTGATGTGTGGAAGAACAAGTCATGCTTGTTTGGAAACTCTCATTATGCGTGAGACATCTTCTCCGCCAAGTATCCATAGTCATGTGACATAAAAGGGAGATATACTCTACATTTGGAATTAGTTTCTTTATAATTTTGCCTATTCAAAACTCTCTTTAAAATTTTGAAAACACTTGTTGGTTTGTCTTTCTACATGCTTGGTGTTCTTAATTGCTTGGTCTTTGTGTGCATATTTGTCTTCATGAACTTGAGTCCTTTTGTATCAAATGACACAAATTATGGGGGAGCAAGTTAGGGTTAGATGAATGCAAATGTGAAGGAAATTGTTCAACCTTTGTCCATCTCAACTCCCTCACAACCGTCAATCATTTCAGACCATCACTCTACCCTTAAAACTGCTTTGAACATGTCCCTGTCGACAGGATACAAGGGCCCTGTCGACAGCTCAGCCCAGACAGAACTCTCAATCTTCTGTCTGTGTACATCTGTTGACAGGCCCTCTACCTGCTGTCGACAGATGCACACAGTTTTTGCCTCCCCGAAATCTCCAACTACTGTCTGTGTGCTCCTGTCGACAGGCCCTTTCTCCCTGTCGACAGACACCCTAAATTTTGGAACTTCATGCTTATTTCTTCACCCATTCAGTGAGCAACTTCATGATTAACATATAAGGTGTCTATAAGGTGTTAATGCATGTTTGACCACACTATATACAAATGATATTTAAGCTATTCTTTATACCACTATGATTTTCACATACTATTCATGTTTGGATTTAGGTTCTATCATTTTGGAAACATTTCATAACTCTAAAGGCTATCCACCTCACTCCTCTAAATCAATTCATTGTGGGCAAACATAGTCTCAATTTACTTGATAAGCCTTTTGGTCATGAAAGTGCATGTCTAATATTGATAGGTAATCATATCACCTACTTGATATTGGCTTTTACAACAATACTTGGAGAAAAGCTACCTATTTCTGAAAAATCCTTCACAAAGAAAACAAAAAATTATAGATAATGAAAATCAACTTTACATTGGGATGAATATAGAGCAATGTTGGGTTATGCTGAGTAACCGGGGTGATGGGCATCACAAATGTCTACCCTCGCGTCAAAAGGCTAACTCATCATCTCTGTACAACGGTATGATAGAAACTTCCACTAAGTAACTGGGGGTATGGGCACTTGTAATGTTTATCCTCAATTCAAAAGGTGTGACGTCTTCTTAAGTACCATTTCCTCCCATTGTTTTTCTAAATTACACAAAAAAAAGGAAATAGTGTGTAGCCTCCACTGAGTCATAATTTCCAAGGTCATTGGTCTTGTGATTGTCTTGACATATATATATCATTTCATGCATCATTTGCCTATCCACAAAATGGGGATTGTGTTGTCTTACATTGTATTTATACAACGAAGGGTGAGTGTGCATTGTTCTTTATTTAAGTGAGTGTTTTCTTAATGCTTTAACCTTAAATTCCTTGGGTATTATGTTAAAACCATTGAGGAAAATGATATGGTTTATTATATCCTTGTATATGGTAGGTTAACATACATGATTCACCTCTTATACACCTTCATCTAACACCTGGAAGACATTGCTCAGAGCTTCAGTTCAACAAATCACCAAAAATCTCAAAATTGGCCATTTTTTGAAAGTGCCTGTCGACGGGCACCAAGGGCCCTGTCGACAGCAGACGGCCAGATCCAAACGGGAAGCCCAAAGGGCCAGGGTTTAAACCGGGTTTTTGTGGGACCAACCTTTCAAATCCTTTCTAAACTCTTTAAAAAGGATCCCACACCCCTTTCCCCCTTCTACCTCCTTCCAAAAAACCCTTTTCCTCCTTCCACCCAAAAAACCCTCCCTCTCCAGGGCGCAGGCAGAGCTCTCGCCTCCCTTGCGGATTCTCTCTGTCTCGTGTCTCTTCTTCCTCCACCCTCTCCCTCCTACACGAGGATCAACATCTCATGGCTCCAACGGTGAAGAAGATTGCATCTCGTCGCTGTGCAAGATCTCCCGAACAAGGCCAGGGCTCCAGGGCGACCTCTGACTGTCGCAGGAAGAATCGGGAGGATCGCTTGCCGGAGCTCATGATCCCACCAAATCTCCAACTCCTCAACGTCCATGGCATCTTCACCAAAGTCGCGCAGCCCCGCTACGTCGACGTCATCTCTTTGGAGGACATGTTTCCCGGCCTTCTGCCTCTTTTTGATGTCCAGGGTTGGGCACCCTTCTGTTACGATCACAAGCGGTACTGTCCCACCACTGTGACGGACTTCTATACCAATCTTCGCTTGTCCAAAGATGACAAGCTCATCACCAAAGTCAAAGACACTCCCTTCTTTGTAACTCAAAACCTTTTATCCACTGCCCTTCGAATCCCCAATAGAGGAGTTGACATCAAAACCTTTCATCCAACTCTCGAGGAGTTCCACACTCTCGTCGTTCGGCAGCCCTACGACCCTACCAGTCGTATGCATTTGAATGCCAACTCTTTCCCTCCACTTCATCGCCTAATCCACCACATCTTCACCACACTAATTGTTCCAAAGGATGGAAGCCGTGAACTTGTGACCTCCCTTCACAAGTCTCAGCTTTACCAATTCCTCCAAACTGAACTCATCAACCTTTCACTCCTCATGATCTCTATCTTTCGCCAGTGTGTTCGAAGTTCAAAGAGATCAATGCCCTATGCATGCCAACTCACATCTCTATTCCTCTTTATTGGCATCCACATCCCATAGGAGGAGATGACGGATCTTTCTTCCCGTAGCTCCTATGACCTCACCGCAGCTCAGAGGATGGGCTACAAGTTAGTTTATGGGGTAGTTTCGAGAGATCTCAAGGGCAAGGGACCAGTTGTAGCTAAAGAGATTGGTGTTGGTGTTGAAGAGGTAAATGAAGATCAAGATGAAGCTGAGGAAGATGCTGAAGATGAAGATGACTCCCACACTGAGTCGTTTGATGCTCCGGAGGATGTCACTGTTGGTGCTACTAAGCCGTCCATCCGTCAATTGCTAGCTCAGTTGCAACTCCAGATGACCACTGGTTTTGAAAGCCTCAACGCAAGATTGGATACTGTGGAATCTAGCATTCCAGCTCTAGATTCACACCTGGACCACGTTGCTCCTGAGCGTCATGCTGATCAACCGTCTCCTTCACAGCCCGCTGATGAAGATGCTTAGAAAGCTTAGTTGTCTAGGATTGGGTCTAGTCCTGTAGTCTAAGTTTCATTTTATTCCTTTCATTAGCACCCAATGTCATGTGTATCACTCATGAAAATCAATGAAAATCTTTGCTCTGTGCATTCTACTTGTGTCTATGGTGTGCTTTTGGATGTTGTCAAAAGGGGGAGAAAAACTCAATTATGCATTAATTGAGTAATTTTGTCATCATCAAAAAGGGGGAGAATGTTGGGTTCTCACATTCTAATTAATCAATACAACATGTTTTTGATGATGAACATTGATGTGCAATGATGTACAATGCAAACAAGTGATAAACAATGTGAATTGAGTTTTAAATCCATGAGATCTTCAAACAATAACTTGCCATAACAACTTGGTACAATGCTTGATTTTATGCTCATAATATCTCACTAATTATGTTTACTTTTGTAGGAGATATACCATGTAAGACGTGCCAAAAACAAGCTTGAAAGATCAAGTAAAAGTCAAAAGACACGGTACCTGTCGACAGTAAGCAAAGACCTGTCGACAGATACAAACAGTCAGAAAGCAGCCAGTTCTGCCAAGGCATTGCCTGTCGACAACAGGAGTGACCCTGTCGACAGATGCAACCAGTCCAAAGATCAAAAGCTCAGGAAGGCCTGCGCCTGTCGACAGCAACAGAGCACCTGTCGACAGATGCACACAGGCAGAGCCTTCAGCCTTCTGGTTCTTCACAAGCTGTCTACCCTGTCGACAGCATTTGCAAGACCTATCGACAGACAAGCGGAAAACATATTACGGGAAGTTTTACGAGTTTCCAAACTTAGTGTTTCTATGGAGTACGACTCTCCATATGTTAACACTCATATATAAGCAACCTTTTGCAACAAATCTCATACACAAGCAGCCTCCAAGCAAAAACCCTAAAGAGTTCTCACAAGAAGCCTTGTTCTGCTGCCCTGCTTCAACCTACCGCCCAGAACCAAGAATGGAACACTCTTGCAGCGGAAGGTGAAGTCCGAACGTCTTGGATTCAAGCATCTACATCAACATCTGATCTCAAAGTCGAGGCTTGGACTCCAGGAGGACGTTCAGAGGAAGAGTTTGCTTATTGGATTTGTTCATCAACTCTCAAACCCTTCCTTGTTCTTTCTATTCCATACTTGTGTGTGTGTGTGGTGTTTCAAGCAGTTGTTGTGCTTGATACACGTGTGTGTGTGTTAGTCTAATCGTGGGTTCACATCAGATAAACACATGTGTGAGTTGTAGTTCGTGAACTAGCTTATAAGCAGGTGATTCTGCGTGTGTGTGTTGCCCGTGGATGTAGGATACACAAGTTGTGTACTCCAAACCACGTAAAATCTACGTGTCTCATGGTTTGCACGAATTTGCGTTAGATGTTGGTAGGCACGACACATTAATACACGTTTGAGTACTTGCTTATCCATCTATCAATCTCTCACACACATCCACACATAGTCTGATCATTGCTAACACCTTAATTGTCTGTGCTATTGCAAAAAGAGGGCGTTAAGCTTTTGAATTATCTGTAATCTATTCAACCCCCCCTTCTAGATTACCATTTAGGGAATTCCGCATCTCTTCAGAGACACTATCTTTATGGTGTCTAGTTCGAGGTTTTCACTAACCACAAGAGTCTGAGGTATCTCTTCTCTCAGAAGGAGTTGAACCTGCGGTAGAGGAGATGGATTGAGTTCCTCAAGGACTACGTCTTCGAGCTTCAGTATCATCCAGGGAAGGTGAATGTCGTGGAAAATGCGCTTAGCATGAAGAGGTCTTTGCTCCAGCAGGACTGGAAGATGTTGGAGGATGCAGCTTGTTCGATGACTGAGTTGGAGCCATTGTTGTGTCAGGCTTTCGTGGCTCAGTTGTCTATTCGGCCCACTGTGCTAGATGAGGTGATTGAGCAGCAGAAGGCTGATCCTAAGCTCTAGGAGTTGGTGGGCATCACAGGCATTGCCTGAGATGAGGACAGCGTCATTAGATTTCAGCACCGAGTTTGTGTCCCTGATGTTGTGGATGTCCGTGAGCATGTTCTAGCAGAAGCTCACATGTCGATGTTCTCTATTCATCCGGGCAACACTAAGATGTACCAAGATTTAAAGAGATCTTTCTAGTGGTCTGGCATGAAGAAGGATGTGGCTGAGTTCATATCCAGGTGTTTGGTATGCCAGCAAGTGAAGGTCAAACATCAGCGACCATCTGGTCTTATGCAGAAGATGGAGATCCCAGTATGGAAGTGGGAAGCAATCACTATGGATTTTGTGACGGGTTTGCCCAGATCAGTGGAGGGCAATGACTCAATTTGGGTGATTGTAGACCGATTCTCCAAGACAGTGCATTTCTTGCCTATGAAGAAGAAGCAGTCTGTGGAGAGTTTGGCTAGGTTGTAGGTTAGTAGCATTGTGAGGTTGCATGGTGTGCCGAAGTCCATTATTTCAGATCGAGACCCGAGGTTTACTTTAAGGTTATGGAAGGGTCTTCAGGAGGCTTTAGGTTCTGAGTTGAAGTTTAGTTCGGCGTTCCATCCCAAGACAGATGGCCAGTCCGAGAGGACTATCCAGATGCTCGAGGATATGTTGAGAGCATGTGTATTGGATTGGAAGGGTGATTGTGAGCGTCATTTGCCTCGTGTATAGTTTGCCTACAACAACAGCTTTGATGCGAGCATTGGTATGGCTCCATTTGAGGCTTTGTTTAGGTAGCCCTTTAGATCTCCTTTGTGTTGGGAGGAGACAGGTGATAGGCAGTTGATTGGTCCGGAGTTGGTACAGGAGATTTTGGATAAGATTTAGCTTATTAGGCAGAGGATTGTTGCGGCTCATGATAGGCAGAAGCGTTACGCCAACAACAGAAGGAAGGATTTGAAGTTCGAGGTTGACGAGCATATTTTTCTGAAGATTTTGCCTACCCGAGGTGTTGTCAGGTTCGGCAGGCATACCAAGTTGAGTCCTAGATTCGTTGGCCCCTACGAGATTTTTAGGCAGATGGGCAGCATGGCATATGAGCTAGCTTTAACCCCGGCGCTAGCGAGTGTGCATATTGTATTCCACATATCTATGCTCAGAAGGTATTTGCAAGATCCATCTAATGTGATTAGTCACGAGCCAGTGGAGATTCAGCCAGATCTGTCATATGTTGAGCAACCTGTAGCTATCCTTGATCAGAAGGTTCAGCACCTCAGGAACAAGAGTATTGTGCCTGTAAAGGTGCTTTGGAGGAACTTCTCGCGGGAGGAGACTACGTGGGAGCTTGAGGGTGCTATGAAGAAGAAGTATCCCCATTTGTTTGATTAGTTTCATTCTAACTTTGACAGCAAAGTTTTTTTTAGGGGGAGAGGGTGTAAGACCCTCGAACTTTGTTCTTTTATTTGGTCTTTGTCATATGGTGATTAGTTGCTTTGTGTATATAATTATGTGTATATGTATATATATATATTTATTTATTTATGTACATATTGTATTCAAATGATGTTGTACATATGTATATATGTGTTTATTTATGTACATATTGTTTTATTTATGTACACGTTGCACTTGAATAAGGTGGTGTACTATGTATGTAAATTATAGGGTGAATGCATGTTTGAGTGATTTTCTGTGTTCTGGCCAAAAGGCCAATTAACGTCAACATGCATTGACGTTTAAGGGAAGGTCAACATCCAGATCGATGGGCGTTGACTCCTAGTAAACGGCAACAATATGACTATTTATTTCCCAGAAAATGTGCAATTTTAGATCGGGAAACGGCCGCGTTTTCTCCGGTTGTGGTTTTGGAAACTACCTCCCAACAGTAGGATTTCCGCGTTAAAGCGTACCCCGGTCCTCTTACCTTATAAAAACACCAGATTAGGGTAAAGTAAGGTCGTTTGGCTTCTTGAGAAACCCTAGAGCTCTGTACGAAAAACCTAAACTTTGAAGGCTTTGATCTGGCATTTTTTGTCTGTGTTTTCCAGCGATCTGCATCGATTGGGAGATACTCTAAACATTGGTGAGGCTTCCCCGACTCCAGTGTGCGACCTACATCGACACAGAGACCAGATCTGGGAGGATTTGGAACGCCTTATTGGCTTTGCTGAGGAGGGCATCTTTGGCTAATTAATCCCATTCTACAATTTTTAAAAGGCAAGTAATCGAGCGATCTCATCCCTACTCATGTCTCCTAGGTCTCAAGAATTTTATTGGATTTTTCCTCGTGTCCTGGAACCCCAATTCGTCAAGTTTTGTGTGATCAGTCTACATTTCTGCAGATAGGAACTAGACGACAAGTTTTCTGCCGTCAAGATCCAGAGTTGGTGGCAACATCGTGTGTCGTTAACCCTGTTGGCGGCAACACCCTTGCCGCCAAGTTCGTTTGTTTTTCACAGAACCCTAATTTTCCTATCTGTGTGATTATATTCGGACTTATGGTCGTCTGTGCATGGTGTGAGAATTATGTCCCATCAGGTACCGTCAGTAGGTTATGTCACGAGGATGGATGGAATTTCTGTACATTGTATTTTTTAAAAAAAATATTGTAATCTAGTAATAAGCTAATGTAATCAAGAAAATTTCTGAATAATTAGATCCATTACATATTAGGGTTTCATAAATTGTTTATGTTCGTATTATGAATAATTTCCGCTTTTAAAACTTTTATGCATGACTGTTTTACTGTGTACCATGTGTAAATGAAATTGTTGATAAATATACCTGGAATCTGTTTTAATTATTATAATTAATTTACAAATCCGTTGGAATCTGTTTTAATTATTATAATTAATTTACAAATCCGAAAATTTGAAAAATTAAGCATGTGACATGTTACCTGGTTAGAACCTTGATAAAAATTTCACACTATTTTGGTAACTTTGGATACTGACTGTTTGATTAAGGGTATTAAACCATGATTAAGTGTGTGTGAATGAACTATGTAAAGATTTAGTGTTTTACAGCATAATTGAACTCTGTTATAGTTAATTTTACTACTGTGAAACAGTAACCTTGTGTTAGATAAACTGAAGCATGTGTAAATTCTTTAAGTACCTGTAAATGTGTAAATTAGTGCATGTGTATAATGTGAACATGTGATTAAAGTGAAATGTGATAATGTGAAAAACTGTGCCGATATTGACACTACTACCATAGAGGGCTGTGGAGTCGTACTATAGTAAATTCCCTATGGGAAGGCTCATGTGTTGTGATATCCAATGGGCATTAGGATGAAATCCTGGAGGTGGACAAGTACCACTGGTTAGGGTGGAGAGGGCTTCTCCCGGTTCTGCGCAGTTAACCAAGATCCGTCACTGTGTTGCCTAGGTGATGGGTATATGTATGTGTTATGTGTGTCATTCTATATGGTGGTTTGGACTATGTGTCATGGCAATTAAATGTAAAAGTGTAAACATGTGAATGTGAATATGTGAATTGTGTAAATGTGGAAAATGAGCATGTGAAAGTGTTAAATGAATATGTTAGCTTGTGAATAGA
Organism: Colocasia esculenta; assembly: GCA_014218235.1. NCBI lineage: Eukaryota > Viridiplantae > Streptophyta > Magnoliopsida > Alismatales > Araceae > Colocasia > Colocasia esculenta. The sequence goes on from CM024762.1 coordinate 55,847,622, forward strand.
TGTGGACTTGTGTACATGTGAACTATTTATCTTAAAACAGCAAGTTAAATGTATAAATAGGTGTGATGATTGCATGTGAAAAGAATAGATATCATTATAGGTATGTTATCTACCATGTACAATAGTTCCATGCTCTAATTATGTATAATTGTGAAATGATTTGGATAACATTTGAACATTAAATCATGTTGATTATATGTGTAGACAGCATGTTATAGGGTTCGATGTTTAATTGTTTAAGAAATACGAAGCATGTACCATGTTTATTCCTAAATGATTAAAAATGCTAGCATGTGCATGTGATATGTGTAAGGTTGTGTCCTTAGATTGCTTGATGGGTCTCTTTAGACTAATACTTGCTTTGGCACACAGGTGAGTCAGGTGTCCCGACATTTGAGGAGGATATTGTGAGGAGCGACTCCGAGCGCAAGGAGTAACTTCATTTGTGGACATTCTTTGTTGTACTTTTCTTTTCATAAGTATGTATTCAATAAAATTGTTTAATTCATATGGACAATGTGATTTATTTGGATTGTAATAATGTGGACATTGGTTTTCTTTTATTGCTATATACACTATGGATTATGTGATGATGATGGAATGAGAATAATCATTTGTTTAATGACATTGTACACTTTTGTTATTCATGTGCATATCAATCTATCGTTCAACGTTCGGTCAATGTCCCACTGTGACGACACTCATTATATCGACTTGGATTGGTATTATCGTGCGGTATAAGGAGGGTCTTGCAGATAATATGTGAAAAGATGTCAAACATGTGAATATGTTTTATTCATCTTAAAACAATAAGTAAAATAAGTGGTTATGTGATATAAAAGTATGTGAAAAGTGTTAGATATCATTCTAGGTTGTTAGAAATCATGTGCTTAACTCCATGATCTATTTGTTTAGAATATGAAATGATATGAATGAATTGAAATTGATACCATGAACCAAGTTAATGACCATGTGTAGAAAGCATGTTATATGTTATTCTTGTGTACTTGTTTATTTTGACATAAACCATGTGCCATACTTCTCTTGTTGTTTAAAAGAATAGTAGAAATTTGATATGTGTAAGGATGTGCTAATGGGTGCTTGCTTGGTCTTTGTGAAGACTCATACTTGCTTAACATACAGGTGAGACAAGTGTCCTCGTGCTAGAGGAGGACATTGTGAGGAGCGACTCCGAGCGAGAGGAGTAGTTATGTTTGTAGAAACTACTTGTTTAGACTACATTTTCATTTACTAGTATGTGGACAATGATGTTATTATATGGACATGTATAATTATGGACATTGGTTTATTTTCATTGCTGCTATATAGACTGTGGAATGTGTGATTGATGATGGAATGAGAGTATCTTTTATTTCCGTTGTACTTTCTTTTGTTATTTATGTATATCTCGACCTACTGTGTTGTGTTGGGTACATGTCCCACTGTGACGGTGCACTTTATATCGATGTGGATTGGTATAATCGTACGGACATAAAAAGGGTCGTTACATTAAATAACAGTACATTCATCTGCATGAGATGTAATTGCCAATTGTTGCAACAAGTTTTACAGTCTTACCCCCTCTTGGCTAGCAATAGAATGAGCAACATATTGAACCCCATTGTGGATATGGCATTGCAAGACTATTTCTTGCTACACACTGAGATTTCTCAACCAACCAATATGAACACAAAGCCTTAAGTGGACTTGTGCTCCTCTCTATCACCATCCCAATATGCATCACTATAGCTGATGAGTTTCAAGTCGCTTCTCTCATAGGGTAATGCATAATCAGATGTCCCTCACAAATACCAAAAAATCCTTTTAATGGCTTTCTATTGCACAATACCATGTTACTCTAGTAACGGCTAACTAAACCCCCTGCGAAGCTAATGTTTGGCTGAATACACAACATGACATACATTAGACTCCAACTGCAGCGGCATATGGCACTCTTGATATACTTTCCTTTTATTCTTCACTTTGGGGGCATTGAACGACACTCAAGACACATCCTTTATCAAGATGAGAATCAATGGGCTTAGATTGTGCATTTGAAAATGCTTGAAGATTTTATTAATATACGTTTCCTAAGACAAACTCAAGGTTCTGCACGATCTTCACTCCGAGCACATATAAGACAAAGTGAGAAACCTTTCTCCCACTCACTTGATGTACACACAGTGGTCTTCTTCGATCATCTCAAAACCTTATCAAATAATTGCCTTATGAAATTTTAAATACCACTATCTAGATGATAATTTCAGGCCATAAATGGAGCATTTAAGGTGGTAGACTTCCACTCTTGGACTTCAATCTCAAAGCCCTCTGGCTGAGCCACATAATTTTCTGGTCTTGTTCTCAATTGAAAAATATATTTTGTACATACATTTAGAAAAATTCCAAATCAAGATGCGTGACTATGGCCAGAATTAGGCAAATAGATCAGAATCTTGAAACGGGTGAGAATGTCTCATCATAATCTATACCCTTCTTTTGAGTATAACTTTTCGCCACAAGTCTTACTTTATATTTGTTAATTGCCCCATTTGCCTAGCGTTTAAGCTTGAAAACTCACTTGTTTCCAATCACCTTACGCTCAGATGGAAGATCCACTAACTCCCATACTTCATTTTGCACCATTGCATACCAACTTTTTGTTCTTTCCTAAATAATGACGTTAAGAGCTTTCTGAACAGATCTACTCTCTTCATCATTTGTGGGTTCACAAAGAAGCACCTTGTCTTCAATTTTAAATAATCGATGAGGGATATGCCCACACTTTCTAGGAAATCTAATTGTTCATTTGTTTTATAAAGATCAATATTATTTTCATTATCACTAAGACTAGGAAATTCCTTCTCTAAGAAGACAACATCTAGGACCTCTCGCTCTATCATTCCTCCATTTAGATGATGTCCAAGCATGACATACCCCACTGAGCTTTTAGGATATCTTATGAAGACAAGCTTTTGAGCTCTAGGTCCAAGACTCCCAAACTTACTTGACAAGTCATGAACATATCCTGCAGAACCCCATGGTTTTACATGATCTATATCAGGCTTGTGGCCATATCATAAATCATATGGGGTAGAAGGAACTAACTACGAACGCACTCAATTAAGGATGTAGGTTGAAGTTAACAAGACATCACCCAAAAGATATTGGAAGATTCTTTTGAGCCATCATCGATCTAACCATCTCCAACAACGTCCTATCCTTCAATTAGCAACACCATTTTGTTGCGGCGTATATTGAATAGTAAGTTGACATCGTATACCTAGTTTTCCTCACATAATGCTTGGAACTGATTTGTCAAATATTCACATCCATGGTCTGTTCGAAGAGCTTTAACAATTTTCTCTCTTTTATTCTCAACTTCTGCTATGAAAATGCTTAAAACAATCCAACACTTCATAGCAATGACCAATCAAATATACATATCCTTATCACGAAAAATCATCAATAAATGTGAGGAAATAGAAGTAATCGTGATGATCCCTAATACTTAATGGTCTGTAGATGTCATGCAAGGCCCTCGAATTTTGTTCACATTATGTATATTTAATTTTGTCCATATTATAAGTATTTATTTACTTATGTGCATACGTATATATATGTTTATTTTTATGCATATAATATATTTATTTAAATGTGCATATAGTATTTAATTATTGTTGTGCAAATTGTATGTATTTATTTTGTGTATGTAGGTTTATTTGATATTTCTTTGTTCTACCCGAAATCCCTGTTAACGTCAACATCCCTTGACGTTAAGGCCAGGTTGACGGCAACCTTTGTGTCGTTGACTTCATGGTTAGGAGATATAGACATCTAGATCGATGGACGTCGACTTCCTGTTAACGACAGCAAAGTGGACGTTTACTTCTCCGGTTATGTTTGGGATTCCAAATCTGAAACGGATGTGTTTTCCCTGGAACCCATTTAGGAAACCCAATCCCAACGGTAGGAAAACCAATCTTAGGTGCACCCCGACTCTTAACAATATATAACTTTGGCAAGGCTTGATCCAGAGTTTGAGAGCTTCTTCTAGCGATCTTCTTCGACTAGGAGGTGCTCCTGGTGTTGAAGAATCTTCCCTGACTCCGGAGGACCATCTGCAGAAGCCGGAAGACCAGATTTGGGTGGGAGATCTACACCTTCTTGGCTTGGCCGAGGAGGGCTTCTTTGAAAAATTAAACCCTTTAGAGATTTTATTTCAGGAAAGCAATCAAGGGGTATCATCCCTAGACATGTCCCTTAGGTTTTAGGAATTCTTATGGATTTTATATCGTGTTCTGAAACCCCCAATTCTCTCTTTTATTTGAGTTCGGTGTGCACTTTCTGCAGACAGGAGGTTGACTACAACCTTGTTGCCGCCATGTTCTTCAGTTGACAGCAACAGAGTGTGTTGTTAACCCATGTTGACGGCAAGGTCTTTGCCACCAAGTTCATCTATTCTTTATAGAACTGTCTTTGCCATGTCTGTGTGATAATTTTTGGATTTTTGGATGTTGGATCATGCTATAAAAATTGAGTATGGTTAGGTATGGTCTTTAGGTCAGATCATGAGTTTCTGTCAAAATTTTTAGCATGATTTTAATTAGTATAATTTATGTTATGGTGAATATGTATGAATTGACAGGGTTTAATTCTAAATAAATATTTTTACTGCATGTTAATGTTACAGAAAATTATCAAGATCTGAGGGTTGCTGTTCACATGTTTTAAACCTGTTAGAACCGACTGTTTTGCTGTATACCATGTTAAAGTGAATATATTTTTAAAATTGTATGAAATCTATTTTATGGGGTTGAGTGTAATTTCATATCATTTTCCCTCCTATTTTGATGATGACAAATGTGATTTGAATGCAAATTATTTGAAACATGATAAATACATTTCACCTGAAATTTATATTCAAAAAACATGTCTCAAAGCACACTTATCATTTGCACTCATAATAAAACATTTTACTAATGATATATGTGTTTAAATTCTTAGGTACAAACACTTTTTGCAAAAGAAGTGTCGACACACTCCACAATGGTGTCGACACAATAACCAAAATTCAAAGGCAAAAAGATGAACAAATGTTGAGACTGTGTCGACACATGTCAAAGAGTGTGTCGACACGAGTTGCAGATTCCAAAAATCAGACTACTCAGGTCGACGCACTCTCAGGGCAGGTCGACACCAGAGCTTGTTCCCAGAACAGCAGTTTTCAGAATTGGGGACAACAGGTCGACGCAACACCAAAGCAGGTCGACACTGGATCATGCTCCCAGAACAGCTGTTTTCAGAACCAGGATAGCAGGTCGACACAATACCAAAGCAGGTCGACACTGGATCAGTTCCCAGAATAGCCTGTTTCAAGATTTAGGACAGTGTGTCGACACCATCACCAGGGCAGGTCGACACACTACGGAAAGTTTGCAACTTAAATTGGATGTTTGCCACGTGTCAGCCTAGGGCGATGGGGTATCAACCTAGGATCGTGTGCCCGTGTACCTAAAGGGTATCTTTGGAATCTTTTGGGTATAAAAGGCACCCAATTGGCCATCCATCATTAGGTGACCCCAACGAACTCTCCAAGCCTCCAGAAAAGTTCCCTTTGGCAGCGAGAAGAGCTCATCTCCCTCCTCTGCTCTCCTGATGCCTTCTGAAGACCAATTCTCATCAATTCAATTGTGAGAATTGGAATTTGATCTCTGAAGAAGCAATTGAAGCGCCTCAAGGAAGCAGATCAAGTAGGAGCACCTGTTGGAGAAGACTTCAAGGAAGATCCCCAACTTCAATAGTGCAGAGCATCGGCTGGGACTTCAAGGATTCAAGCCTCTTCCCAATATGAGCTTCTACATGGGAGTACACTGAAGAACAAAGCATTTTAACACTATTCTCAATGTACTTTTTGTTCTTCTGAGACTTCTTGAGATTGTGCAAGTGCTTCTGCATAACTCTCATGAATGTTCTCATGTCTGACATGATCTGCTGCTAGAAGATCCATGTCGTGTGTTGGTGTCTAGCATTGTTATTGTGAGCCGTTGTGCTCAGTTTGAGTTGTCTAACTCAAGTGTTTGTTGAGCAGTCTTGCTCAGGGATCTAGAGTAGTCTACTCTAGAGGTGTGTGAGTTGTAAACTCAAGTGTTGGAGTTGTCTGGCTCCAGTGGGTGTGTAACCCAGGTTGTTTAGTGAATCCTCACTGGGTGTGAGGGGTGGATGTAGGATCACATGGGTGATTTCCGAACCACCTAAAAATCTTTGTGCACTTGTCTATTTGTGGTTTGATTTTATCATCCGTTAGATGCTGCATAGGATCGATCAAGTTTCACTTAATCAACTGGTTTTTTACATCTATTTTATCAACTCACTTAACATTTCATCAGATCTGTGTTTTACACTGATTAAAATTGCCTATGATTCTAAAAGTATTTCAAATTGCTTAAGCTTCCGCAGAAAGTGGCATAGATCTATTCATCCCCCCCTTCTAGATCTTATCCACACCTTTTCCTTGATCCTTCAATTGGTATCAGAGCGGGTTTATACTTGATCTGATTTGATTTGAGCAGTTTTTGAGTATTGTGTGTCTGATTGCTTGCTTGCTTGCTTGTTTGCTGAATATTCTTCTGAGCTTCCTTGTTAAGTCAATGGATTCCAAAGGTTTCATAGCTGAAGGGCATTCCATAAATAGGCCACCATTCTTTAATGGAACGGACTATTCATACTGGAAAAATAGAATGCAAGTCTTTCTAAGAGCCCAGAACTATAAATTTGGAAAGTGGTTGAGGTTGGTCCCTATGAAAACCAGGGTGAGGAAGACACCTGGACTAGGGAACAAATAAGAAAAGCCCCATTGAATTATAGTGCCATGAACATGATTCAATGTGCTGTTCATCCTAAAGAGTATTCGAGAATCTCAATGTGCAAATCCACCAAAGAGATGTGGGATAAACTCGAATTACTTTATGAGGGAACATCACAAGTAAAGGAAACTAAGGCAAATATTCTTATTTCAGAATATGAATTGTTTGTGATGAAGTCTAATGAAACAATTTATGAAATGTTTGCCAGGTTCATGGCATTGTCAATGGACTCAAGGCCTTAGGTAAGGACTACACAGATGCAGACTTGGTAAGGAAAATCCTACGTTCACTCTCTTCTATTTGGTACACAAAGGCCACTGTCATTGAAGAGTTCTAAAGATTTGTCCAAATGTCTTTGGATGAATTGATAGGATCTTTAATGACATATGAAATCAATTTGAAAAGAAATGAAGAACATATAATTAAGACCAAGCCAATGGCACTTAAGGCCTCTTCAAGTAACAAAGACAAAAGTCAGAAAAGTCAAGTTCTGAGGAGTCTGAGTCAAATGAGGATGAAATTGCCCTCATCACCAGGCAATTCCGAAAATTCTTGAAATATAGAAAGGAAGAATGTCTGGAAAAAGAAGTTTTCCACAGGTAAAGAAACACTCCTCCTCTAATTTCAACAAGAATAAAAAGCTGACGAAACTGTCATTTGTTAAGGTGTAACAAGCCAGACACATGAGGGAGAGTGTCCTTGTAAGGCCCTTGATTTTCGCCTCGTTTGTTTAAATATATGTATGTGCGTGTAAGTGTACACTATTAATGTATAGGTTATTATGTATAAGTATATATGTATACAAATTGTATGAATGAGTATTATTGAAATGCACATAGTATATATGTATGTATATATTAAGTATATATATATATATATACTTAAGTGTGTAGTATTATAAATTCTGTATAATTAAAGTGAATTTTGTCGGCCAGTCGGCGTCCACATCTGCTGACGCTGACCAGGGGTAGGCGGCAATATCGATGGACGCCCATTTTTGGATAGGCGACCATGGATATGGACGCCAATATCCCAGATCTGTTACGTTTTCAGATCCGAAAATGCCTCCGGAAATTAAGCCTCTTGATTAGGAAACCCTTCCCAACGGCTCTGAGACTTACCCCAGTAACCTATCCGACCCCAACCCTTTATAATATCCAGATTTCGGCCAGATCCATCCCTTTGGCTCTTGAGTCAAAAACCCCTCTTTTCTGTGTAAAAACCCTAACTTGAATCTGAAAGATCCGGCTTCGGGAGGCTTCGTCTGGCGATCTACATCAACTGGTGTCGACCTTGAACATCCGGGAACAACTCCCCACGCTGGTGTGCTGTGAAGATCAACAGAAGATCCGAAGAAGGAGGGATTTGGAGACTCTTTGGCACAGGCCGAGGAGGGCTTCTCCGGCTTAGATCATCGTTGGTAGATTTTACAAAAGGCAAGTACCCCATTCACATTAACCCTACATGTGTCTAGTATGTCCCAGGATTTTCTCAGATTTTTCTCGTGTCCTGGAACCCCTTTTCAAGTGATTTATTGGCTTTCGGTCTGTGTTCTGCAGACAGGATATTAACGGCAAGATCCATTGCCGCTAATATCATGTGTTGGCGGCATCATCTAATGCCGTTAACCTATAGACGGCTACCCATTGCCGTCTAGTTCTTCAGACTGCAACAGTGTGCAAGTCTGTCCTTATATGACCTAGTTTCCGAGTTTTTCCGCATAAGGATATACGGTAAAATTTTATATGATATGTAAATATATATGTCTCGGTGTACTGTGAATTATTGTGCATTTTTGGAATTTTCCCTAATTATTAGAATTTTTGGAATATGTTACCAATAGAATGCTAATCTTGGAAAATGTTGTTTACGAAATATGTGTAGAAATAAATTGCCATAAATTTTCTGTACTTTGTTTATAAGATCTGATGCATGATATAAAAATTTGAGCAATTTATATTATCTGTATAGTTTATTAAATTTTCTGAACCGAAAAATAGTTTATATGTCTATTCAATGTAGAAAAGTTAAGAATTCATGTGAAACTAGTTAAATTCCTGAAAATTTGATAAAAATTGTACTGTTAGTATTCATGTATGAAATAAATTTTGAATCCAAATAATGAAAAATTGTATCAGTTTGACTATTTTTACAGTTTATATCGTCACTGTTAGAATTTTCAGAAAATATGTGTAACTCAGAAAAATGCAAATTTTGGTATGCGTGATGGTTAAACTGTGATGGATTTTGGTAAAATTTCTGTACTGAACAGATGACAGTAGCTATATAAACTTGTTATATGTTAGGTATTAATCATTAATACATGCTAATATGATAATTGTTTAATTATGCAAAATTTCAGCATGATTAGATTGATGTAAAATCTGATTAATACTGAAAAACAGTAGTACCATGCTAGGTAATACTAAAGAATGTAAATGTGTAAAAATGAGATGAATGCATTATTAAATTGCGTTTAGAATGTGTTGAAATTGAGAAAATGTATTAATGTGCCAATGTGTGACACTGCTACCTTAGAGGGCTGTGGAACTGTACTGTGGTAAAGTCCCCACGGGAAGGTTCAAAGTGTGTGATGTCCCATGGGCATTGGGATTAAATCCTGGAGGCGAACAAGTATCGCTGGTTAGGGTGGAGAGTGCTTCTCCCGGTTCTGCGCAGTAACTAAGATTAATCACTGGAATGCCTAGGTGATTGATATGTGATGTGATCAGTGTGTGTCCTTCTAAAGTGGTTTGGGCTATGTGTCACGGCATAAAGTGAAAGTGAAAAATGTGTTTAAGTGAAAGAAATGTGTAAATTGTGAAACTGTGTAAGTGAATATGCGTTCATAGAATTCTTATGGAAGTATGCAAAATGATAAGTATCTTGTGAATGTAACATAGTAGTAAAACAGCAAGCTTTTCACTAATATGAATGTGTTAACTATGTGTAAAATTGTCTTAGAATTCATGTTAAATTAGTTGTTATGAATTGAGTAAATATTGTGTAATATGATCAACATGTGGCTTATGAATGATTGAATGGAATCAGTTTAGTATAGTGAAAAGTGTAGAAAGCATGTGATAGGATTAGTTTATTATGTATAAAACTAAATCCCATGTGTAAAATGCATAGAAATCATGAATAGGCTTTTATTTGAAAAATTGTCATTTCCATGCATTATGTGTAAGTGATGTAGCATAAGGTTATGGATATTACTTGATGCATGTATGTTTAGTGTGTTGGTGTTACTTGCTGAGTTCTTTTGAACTCATTCTTGCTTCGGCGTACAGGTGCAGACGTTTCTACTTCTTCCGAGGAGATCGTTAGGAGCGACTCGGAGCGAGAGTAGGAGACATTATTGTGGATTTAGCATTGTAATTTTCATTACTCCATAGTATGTAATAAAGACTCTGCGTAGTCTCATATGGACAATGTGTTTAATTTATTTCAGTTATGATCAGTTAGCTCTTTTTCTTCTATACGGACTGTGAATAGAATGTGGATGATGGAATAAGATTTTCAATTCTTTAAATTCCGCTGTCTTGAGATATATTATATTTGTGTATGTTTCAGCCTATTGTACTAATGTTGGGTAAATGTCCCACTGTAATGATACCTTTTATATCGACGTGGGTTGGTGGAACCGTACCGATATGAGAGGGTCGTTACAGAGATTGGTATCAGAGCCTTAGGCTGAAATAGTACATAAATATGCATATGCCATCATCTTCATTGTATACTAAGTCAGTGTAGATTGTCCACATAGATAGGTAGTTAGTTAGAATTTAGATAGTTTAGTTCTAAATGGTGATTAATCTGTTTTACAGGATATGGCTTCACGTGGTAGGCGTGGTGCTCCTGCTCGTGATGGCGAGCAGAGGAGAGATGAGCCTCGGCGTGAGGATCAGGGTGAGCAGCAGGCCCCGGCACCCCAGGGTCCTGTACTTCCTCCACCGCCACCAGTAGACTATGGAGTGTTCATGCAGGGTTTGGTGCAGGCCATGCAAACGCAGGCCCACACTCAGGCTGCACTCCAGGCCCAGTTGGAGGCTCAGGTTAGAATAATAAGATAAAGTAGTCTGTATCTTTAAATGCATGATTGTTATGTATATGTGTTAATTTTGTTGCTTGTTGTAGCAGGCTCAGGTACCAGTTCCCCAGGCTGACCATGGTGGACCCTCCATCATGGAAAGGTTCAAGAGGATGTCGCCACCTTCTTTTAAGGGGGAGAGCGACCCATTATTGGCTGAGAACTGGATGAGGGAGATTGAAAAGATCTTCCGGGCCATTAGGTGTGCTGAGGATGACAGGGTTACTTTAGCCACCTATATGCTGCAGGTATGTGTAATTCAAGCTATTGGTTATTACTTTAAGTATAAATTATGTTGGTTAGTTCTCATGGATGGTTTTGGCAGGAGCGAGCCGATGTATGGTGGTCCTCGTTGTTACGCACTCGGTTCGAGGATGGTGCTGTGGAAGTCGGATGGGATGAGTTCGTGAGGCTGTTCCGAGCCAAGTTTGTTCCGGAGCACATCCAGGACAAGATGGAGCAGGAGTTCCTCTCGTTGACTCAGGGCTCCATGACCGTGCTGGAGTACGAGGCCAGGTTTGCCGAGCTATCAAAGTACGCCCCTCATATTGTAGCTGATGAGCGCAGGAAGGCGAAGAAATTCGTGATGGGTCTAAAACCATCACTGAGGACGAGGTTGGTGGCTTTCGACCATCGTACTCTCGAGCAGGCGCTCAGTGCGGCGTGTCGGCAGGAGGGGGAGATGGAGCAGTATCTGGAGGAGAAGAAGGCTTCTCAAAAGAGGCCAGCAGCTCCTTTCCAGAGACAGGAGAAGAAGAAGGTGACTTTACAGTCACCGCAGCGTCCTGTGGCATCAGGCAGTGGTCAGGTATCCTCTCAACGTTCCCCTAGTGGTAAGAAGGAGTGTCCTCATTGCGGGAGGCGCATGGCGGTACGGAATGTTGGCTGGTAGCAGGAAAGTGCTTAAAGTGCGGGAGCAGTGATCATAAGATTAAGGATTGTCCGAGGCTTCAGCAGGGAGCCCAGCGGGGGTCAGCCCCAGTAGCAGCAGCAGCAGCGCCAGCGACAGGACGACCAGGGAGACCTCGAGCCCCAGCTCGAGTGTTTGCGTTAGCTCGTGAGGATGCCGAGCAGGCGGATCATGTCACCGAAGGTACGGTTTTGTTCTTAGGTGTGTATGCTCGGGTTTGTTCGATACGGGTGCAACTCACTCGTTCATTTCCGAGCGTTTTGCTAGGCAGTTAGCTTTAGAGTCAGGGTTAGAGTCTGAGGATTTAGAAGTCCCTTTGTCTGTGCATACACCTGCGGGTACGGTATCGACTAGGAAGTGTATTCCGTCTTTACCGGTGTGCATTGAGGATAGAGTCCTAGAAGGGTGTTTCTTCTTGCTTAAGATGAAGGACTATGATGCTATTCTTGGTCTGGATTGGCTAGAAGAGCACTATGCATTGGTAGATTGCCGTGGGAAGAAGATTGTTTTCCGCATTCCTGGTGAGGATGAATTTTCTCATCCTTTGCCGAAGAACTTAGCGGGAAAGTTTGTCATCTCGGCCATGAGAGCAATGAGAATGGTGAACAAGGGTTGTGACGCATTTCTTGCCAGTGTGGTGTTAATACCCAAGGCTGATGAGTCACTTACTCTTGCCGAGATAGATGTAGTGCAGGATTTTCCAGATGTCTTTCCTGATGATTTATCTGGATTGCCACCAGCTAGAGAGATAGAGTTCACTCTAGAGTTGCTTCCAGGCATCTCTCCTATCTCGAAGGCACCTTATCGGATGGCACCTGCGGAATTAGCTGAGTTAAGGAAGCAGTTGCAGGATTTGTTAGATAAGGGATTTATTCGCCCTAGCGTTTCCCCTTGGGGCGCACCTGTCTTATTCGTAAAGAAGAAGGATGGGTCACTTCGGTTATGCATTGATTATAGAAAGCTAAACCAGGTGACAGTAAAGAACAGGTATCCCTTACCTCGGATTGATGATTTGTTTGACCAGCTACAGAATGCATCGGTCTTTTCCAAGATTGACTTGCGTTCTGGCTATCATCAGTTGAGGATTAGGAGTGAGGATGTGTCCAAGACGGCATTTAGAACCCGTTATGGACATTATGAGTTTTTGGTTCTTCCGTTTGGTCTAACCAACGCCCCTGCAGCGTTCATGGATCTCATGAACAGGGTGTTTAGACCCTATCTAGATAGTTTTGTTGTAGTCTTCATTGATGACGTGCTGGTTTACTCTCCGGATGAGGCCACACATCGTCAGCATTTGAAGATAGTGTTAGAGGTTCTCCGTGAGCACAAGCTGTATGCAAAATTCAGCAAGTGCGATTTCTGGATGCGCGAGGTTCATTTCCTTGGGCATGTTATCTCCGGTGCTGGTGTAGCAGTAGACCCAGCGAAAGTCCAGGCTGTTATGGATTGGGAGAGTCCCAAGACTCCTTCGGAGATTCGGAGTTTCCTTGGTTTGGCGGGTTATTATCGGCGTTTTATTGAGGGATTTTCATCCATCGCCGCTCCATTGACTCAGCTGACCAGGAAGGGAGTGAAGTTTGTCTGGTCCGAGGAGTGTGAGAGTAGTTTTCAATTATTGAAGACTAAACTCACATCGGCCCCGGTGTTAGTTCTACCTAGCGGTGTAGAGGATTTTGCTATCTACACGGATGCATCTCGGATTGGTCTTGGCTGTGTGTTGATGCAGCAAGGAAGGGTAGTAGCATATGCTTCGAGGCAATTGAAGGAGCATGAGCGAAACTATCCAACTCATGATCTTGAGCTTGCGGCAGTGGTTCATGCACTGAAGATCTGGAGACACTATCTTTATGGTGTCAGATTTGAGGTGTTCACTGACCACAAGAGCTTGAAGTATCTTTTCTCCCAAAAGGAATTAAACCTAAGGCAGAGAAGATGGATTGAGTTCTTGAAGGACTATGACTTCGATCTCCAGTATCATCCTGGAAAGGCGAATGTCGTAGCAGATGCCCTTAGTAGGAAGAGGTTGTCTCTCCAGCAGGACTGGAAGATGTTGGAAGATGCAGCGTGCTCGATGACCGAGTTGGAGCCATTATTATGCCGAGCTTTTGTGGCTCAGCTGTCCATTAGGTCATCAGTGTTAGATGAAGTGATAGAGCATCAGAAAGCCGACCCTAGACTCCTAGAGTTAGTAGGCAAATCGGGTATTGCTCGTGATGAGGATGGTGTGATTAGATTCCATCATCGTGTCTGTGTTCCAAATGTTGTAGATGTTCGTGAGCATGTTTTAGCAGAAGCTCATAGATCTAGATTCTCTATTCATCCGGGTAACACTAAAATGTACCAGGATTTAAAGAGATCGTTTTGGTGGTCTGGCATGAAGAAGGACGTAGCCGAGTTTGTGTCTAGATGTCTTGTATGCCAGCAAGTGAAGGCCGAGCGGCAGCGACCATCTGGTCTCATGCAGAAGATGGAGATTCCAGTTTGGAAGTGGGAAGCTGTCACTATGGATTTTGTTACGGGTTTGCCTCGATCTAGACGAGGAAATGACTCGATTTGGGTAGTGGTAGATCGATTCTCGAAGACTGCGCATTTCTTGCCTATGAAGAAGAAGCAGTCAGTAGAGAGTTTAGCTAGACTGTATGTTAGTAGTATTATTAGATTGCATGGAGTACCGAAGTCTATTATTTCGGATCGAGATCCGAGATTTACTTCGAGGCTGTGGAAGGGTCTTCAGGAAGCGTTAGGTTCGGAGCTGAAGCTCAGTTCAGCATTTCATCCCCAGACAGATGGACAGTCCGAGAGGACTATCCAGACGCTTGAGGATATGTTGAGGGCTTGTGTGCTGGATTGGAAGGATGATTGGGAGCGCCATTTACCTCTAGTGGAGTTTGCATATAACAACAGTTTTCATGCGAGCATTGGCATGGCTCCATTTGAGGCTTTATATGGTAGGCCTTGCAGATCTCCTTTGTGTTGGGAGGAGACCGGTGATAGGCAGTTGATCGGTCCGGAGTTAGTCCAGAGACTTCGGATAAGGTCCAGCTCATTAGGAAGAGACTTGTTGCGGCACAAGATAGGCAGAAGAGTTATGCCGACAACAGGAGAAAGGATCTAGAGTTCGAGGTAGGTGAGCATGTCTTTTTGAAGATTTCGCCTACGCGAGGTGTAGTTAGATTTGGCAGGCATAGTAAGTTGAGCCCTAGGTTCATTGGCCCGTATGAGATTCTCCGACGATTGGGCAACGTGGCATATGAGTTAGCCTTACCTCCAGCTTTGGCTAGCGTTCATCCTGTTTTTCACGTATCTATGCTCAGGAAGTATGTCAGAGATCCGTCTCATGTCATTAGCCATGAGCCAGTGGAGATCCAGCCAGATCTTTCTTATGTAGAGCAACCAGTAGCTATTCTTGATCGGAAGGTTCAACATCTCCGGAACAAGAGCATTGCGTCAGTAAAAGTCTTATGGCGTAACTTCTCGCGAGAGGAGGCTACTTGGGAGCTTGAGGATGCAATGAAAAAGAAATATCCTCAGTTGTTTGGGTAGTGTCAGTCTAACTTCGAGGACGAAGTTACTTTAAGGGGGAGAGGGTGTAAGGCCCTTGATTTTCGCCTCGTTTGTTTAAATATATGTATGTGCGTGTAAGTGTACACTATTAATGTATAGGTTATTATGTATAAGTATATATGTATACAAATTGTATGAATGAGTATTATTGAAATGTACATAGTATATATGTATGTATATATTAAGTATATATATATATATATATATTTAAGTGTGTAGTATTATAAATTCTGCATAATTAAAGTGAATTTTGTCGGCCAGTCGGCGTCCACATCTGCTGACGCTGACCAGGGGTAGGCGGCAATATCGATGGACGCCCATTTTTGGATAGGCGACCAAGGATATGGACGCCAATATCCCAGATCTGTTACGTTTTCAGATCCGGAAATGCCTCCGGAAATTTAGCCTCTTGATTAGGAAACCTTTCCCAACGGCTCTGAGACTTACCCCAGTAACCTATCCGACCCCAACCCTTTATAATATCCAGATTTCGGCCAGATCCATCCCTTTGGCTCTTGAGTCAAAAACCCCTCTTTTCTGTGTAAAAACCCTAACTTGAATCTGAAAGATCCGGCTTCGGGAGGCTTCGTCTGGCGATCTACATCAACTGGTGTCGACCTTGAACATCCGGGAACAACTCCCCACGCTGGTGTGCTGTGAAGATCAACAGAAGATCCGAAGAAGGAGGGATTTGGAGACTCTTTGGCACAGGCCGAGGAGGGCTTCTCCGGCTTAGATCATCGTTGGTAGATTTTACAAAAGGCAAGTACCCCATTCACATTAACCCTACATGTGTCTAGTATGTCCCAGGATTTTCTCAGATTTTTCTCGTGTCCTGGAACCCCCTTTTCAAGTGATTTATTGGCTTTCGGTCTGTGTTCTGCAGACAGGATATTAACGGCAAGATCCATTGCCGCTAATATCATGTGTTGGCGGCATCATCTAATGCCGTTAACCTATAGACGGCTACCCATTGCCGTCTAGTTCTTCAGACTGCAACAGTGTGCAAGTCTGTCCTTATATGACCTAGTTTCCGAGTTTTTCCGCATAAGGATATACGGTAAAATTTTATATGATATGTAAATATATATGTCTCGGTGTACTGTGAATTATTGTGCATTTTTGGAATTTTCCCTAATTATTAGAATTTTTGGAATATGTTACCAATAGAATGCTAATCTTGGAAAAATGTTGTTTACGAAATATGTGTAGAAATAAATTGCCATAAATTTTCTGTACTTTGTTTATAAGATCTGATGCATGATATAAAAATTTGAGCAATTTATATTATCTGTATAGTTTATTAAATTTTCTGAACCGAAAAATAATTTATATGTCTATTCAATGTAGAAAAGTTAAGAATTCATATGAAACTAGTTAAATTCCTGAAAATTTTGATAAAAATTGTACTGTTAGTATTCATGTATGAAATAAATTTTGAATCCAAATAATGAAAATTGTATCAGTTTGACTATTTTTACAGTTTATATCGTCACTGTTAGAATTTTCAGAAAATATGTGTAACTCAGAAAAATGCAAATTTTGGTATGCGTGATGGTTAAACTGTGATGGATTTTTGGTAAAATTTCTGTACTGAACAGATGACAGTAGCTATATAAACTTGTTATATGTTAGGTATTAATCATTAATACATGCTAATATGATAATTGTTTAATTATGCAAAATTTCAGCATGATTAGGATTGATGTAAAAATCTGATTAATACTGAAAAACAGTAGTACCATGCTAGGTAATACTAAAGAATGTAAATGTGTAAAAATGAGATGAATGCATTATTAAATTGTTTAGAATGTGTTGAAATTGAGAAAATGTATTAATGTGCCAATGTGTGACACTGCTACCTTAGAGGGCTGTGGAACTGTACTGTGGTAAAGTCCCCACGGGAAGGTTCAAAGTGTGTGATGTCCCATGGGCATTGGGATTAAATCCTGGAGGCGAACAAGTATCGCTGGTTAGGGTGGAGAGTGCTTCTCCCGGTTCTGCGCAGTAACTAAGATTAATCACTGGAATGCCTAGGTGATTGATATGTGATGTGATCAGTGTGTGTCCTTCTAAAGTGGTTTGGGCTATGTGTCACGGCATAAAGTGAAAGTGAAAAATGTGTTTAAGTGAAAGAAATGTGTAAATTGTGAAACTGTGTAAGTGAATATGCGTTCATAGAATTCTTATGGAAGTATGCAAAATGATAAGTATCTTGTGAATGTAACATAGTAGTAAAACAGCAAGCTTTTCACTAATATGAATGTGTTAACTATGTGTAAAATTGTCTTAGAATTCATGTTAAATTAGTTGTTATGAATTGAGTAAATATTGTGTAATATGATCAACATGTGGCTTATGAATGATTGAATGGAATCAGTTTAGTATAGTGAAAAGTGTAGAAAGCATGTGATAGGATTAGTTTATTATGTATAAAACTAAATCCCATGTGTAAAATGCATAGAAATCATGAATAGGCTTTTATTTGAAAAATTGTCATTTCCATGCATTATGTGTAAGTGATGTAGCATAAGGTTATGGATATTACTTGATGCATGTATGTTTAGTGTGTTGGTGTTACTTGCTGAGTTCTTTTGAACTCATTCTTGCTTCGGCGTACAGGTGCAGACGTTTCTACTTCTTCCGAGGAGATCGTTAGGAGCGACTCGGAGCGAGAGTAGGAGACATTATTGTGGATTTAGCATTGTAATTTTCATTACTCCATAGTATGTAATAAAGACTCTGCGTAGTCTCATATGGACAATGTGTTTAATTTATTTCAGTTATGATCAGTTAGCTCTTTTTCTTCTATACGGACTGTGAATAGAATGTGGATGATGGAATAAGATATCTTTCAATTCTTTAAATTCCGCTGTCTTGAGATATATTATATTTGTGTATGTTTCAGCCTATTGTACTAATGTTGGGTAAATGTCCCACTGTAATGATACCTTTTATATCGACGTGGGTTGGTGGAACCGTACCGATATGAGAGGGTCGTTACAGTCCTGAGAACAAAAAAGAAAAGCACAAGAAATTCCAGAAGTTCAAGAAGCCAAAGGCCATGGTAGCCACTTTGTCTGACGAAGATTCAAGTGAGGAAGAAGAAGACAAGAAATCCTCAAGCTCTGAGAGTGAGGAAATCTGCTTCATGGCCAACAATTCTGAAGAAAAGGTAAACACCTCCTTTGAAGATTTTACTGTTGAAGATTGGCAGGATGTGTATGCAGAATTAGTTGAAAAATATTCTGAAATGAGAAAAGAAAACAAACACATCAAAAAGAAAATTGAAAATCTTTATAATAACCAATCTTCAAACAACAGAACTTGTGAACTAGAAAATGAGATAACATAATTAAATGAAGAAAAGGAAAATCTCATGAATCTAATTGACGATCTGAAGCTTGCCTCTCAAAAGGCCATCCTAGAATTCAACGACTTATCTGAAAAGCTGGAAATTGAAAAACAAGAAAAATAGTAAAAGATTGAAGAAATTAATACTCTTCAAAACCAGCTAAAAGAAAGGGATGAAGTTATCCAAACCTTCACAAAAGGTAAAGATAACTTGGAGGCATTGCTAGGAACAAATATGACAACAACTTCTCATGGATTAGGATTCAACAAAAAGAAACCAAATAAAGACAAATCTGGTGAGAAAAAGGGCAAAGCACCATTAATTAAATTTGTCAAAGGTCCTAATCTTGAGAACACAGAAATCAAGCAAACATCAGACAAAACATCAAACAAAACACAAAACAAATTAAAAACTCAAAAACAAAAGAAGACAATCAGGTCGACACAGTCTCCTGACAGGTCGACCTGCTCAACATCAAAAGCTTCAAACAACTCAATCAAAAATTCAAATAAAAATTTGAAAAACAAGAAAAAGTCAAAAGAAATCAGTTTTAAAGAACCTTTGACCTCCAAGAAAGCATTTCAAGATGACTGGATCAATCCTTGGAGCCAATGGTATGACAATCCTTGTTCGTATCATCCTTATCTCTCTCATCCAAACCTTTGGATGTACCAACAAAATCCATGGTTTCCACCTCCTCATCTGAACTCCTATACTCAAATGAAAAACTCCCCTCCCACTAAAAACAAAAATGTTGGTGATTTCATTCCTAAGAAAAAAAACAAACAGAAAAAGACTGAAAACACCAATTTAACAAAACAAAAATAAAAAACAAGTCAAATTTGGGTGAGAAAAGATTTACTAACAATGTTCAAACATTCTGATGGTCCCAACTCTGTTTGGGTACCAAAATCTTCTCTCCACTGATCTTGTTGCAGGAAGGTCGTGCACCCAACACCAATGTGTGGTTTCTTGACAGTGGGTGTTCACGACACATGACGGGAGACAGAGCCAAATTCTCATTCCTGCTTGAAAAGGAGGGAGGGTCAGTGACTTTTGGAGGTAAAAATAAAGGAAAGATCTTAGGATCTGGTAAGGTTGGTCATACTTCCTCAAACTCTGTAGATAATGTTCTACTAGTTGATGGTCTTGATTATAATCTGCTCAGTATCAGCCAACTATGTGACAAAGGTCACAAAGTTGTGTTTGAATCTGATTTCTGTAAGATAATTGACTCATCAACTGATAAAATCAAATTCTTTGGAAAAAGGGAAAACAATGTCTACATGATCAATCTAAATAAAAACTTTTCTGAAAATCTTTGCTTTGTTGCAAATAAAGATGAAATTGCATGGACTTGGCACAAAAGACTTGGCCATGCAAGTTTCAGAACAATGAATAAGTTGTTAAGATTGAATTTGGTTAAGGGGCTTCCTGAATCCTTCTCTAATGTTGAAAATCAAGTCTGTGGGATCTGTTCTAAATGAAAAAAAACAAGAAAATCCTTTAAAAACTTCAATGAGGTACTCACATCTAGGCCACTAGAATTACTTCACATGGACCTTTTTGGCCCTATAAGAATTCTAAGTCTAAGTGGCAAAAAATATGGGTTTGTAATCATTGATGATTTTACTAGATTTACTTGGGTTATTTTTCTGTCCCACAAAAGTGATACTTGTCTTGAATTCAGGAACTTCTGTACCACTGTCTTAACAACTTATCCATATAAAATCAAAAATATTTTGACTGATCATGGGGGTGAATTTGAGAACACATCTTTTTCTGATTTTTGTGCTGAATTTCAAATATTTCACAAGTTTTCTTCACCAAGAACTCCACAACAAAATGGAGTTGTGGAAAGAAAGAACAGAACTCTTGTGGAAATGGCTAGAACCATACTACTTGAGAGTAACTTGCCCAAATCCTTCTGGGCTGAAGCTGTGAATACAGCCAATCACATACTCAATAGAGCATTGGTTAGACCAAAAATCAAGAAAACCCCCTATGAATTATTGAAAAATAAAAAGCCAACTGTTTCCTATTTTAAAATCTTTGGGTGCAAATGTTATGTACACAACAACAACAAAGAAAACCTTGACAAATTTGATGCTAAAAGTCAGGAAGCTATCTTCCTTGGCTATTCTGAGGTGTCAAGGGCTTTCAAAGTGTACATTCTTAAAACCAAAACTGTTGAAGAATCACCACATGTTATCTTTGATGAAAATTCCTTTTCAACTAACAATTCTAAATCTTGCAGGGAAAGACAAGACACTGAAGAGGATGAATTTATTGTGGACTCTTCACCAACTGTTGAAGAGTTTGAAAACATTGAAGAAAACCTGAACACACCATCTCCAAGTGGCTCAGGTAACATTGTCCCAGAAGTGGGTACTTCTGAACAGGTAATTTCTGAACATAGGTTTTTAAAAGATCACCCATTAGGTAATGTGGTTGGCAACTTGCATGATAGAGTTAGGACTAGATCATCTTTCTTGCATGACATTGAAGAAGACCCACTAGCTCTAATTTCCCAAATTGAACCAAAGTCAATTGATGAAGTCTTATCAAATTCTGATTGGATTAATGCCATGCATGATGAACTTCATCAATTTGAAAGAAATCAAGTATGGGAATTAGTACCTAGACCTAGTGACCAAACAGTCATTGGCACTAGATGGGTTTTCAGAAACAAATTGAATGAATCTGGTCAGGTAATTAGAAATAAAGCTAGGCTAGTTGCAAAGGGGTACAATCAAGAGTTTGGAATTGATTTTGAAGAATCATATGCCCCTGTAGCTAGACTAGAAGCAGTTAGAATTTTCCTTGCTTTTGCATCCTCCATGAATTTCAAAGTTTATCAAATGGATGTCAAAAGTGCATTTTTAAATGGCTATATTAAGGAAAATGTTTTTGTTGAACAACCTCCTGGATTCAAAAATGAAAAATATCCTAACCATGTTTTCAAGCTCAATAAGGCTCTCTATGGTCTTAAGCAAGCTCCAAGAGCTTGGTATGACCGTTTGAGTACCTTTTTGCTTGAGAAAGGATACTCCAGAGGAACTGTTGATCAAACGTTGTTCACAAAAACAGTAAAAAATTAAATACTTGTGGTCAAATTTATGTTGATGACATAATTTTTGGCTCCACCAATAAAGGCCTATGCACTGAATTTTCAAATCAAATGAAGAATGAATTTGAAATGAGTTTAATGGGAGATTTAACATTCTTCTTGGGATTGCAGGTGAACCAAACATCTGAAGGGATCTTCATCAGTCAAGCCAAGTATGTCAAGGAACTTCTCAAAAGGTTTGACTTTCAGACCCTCAAGCATTCAAGCACACCTATTGCCATAAATGCTAAGCTAGAAGAAGACTCAAATGGTAAGTCAGTAGACCAAAAGACCTACAGAGGTATGATTGGTTCTCTACTTTATCTTACAACTTCTAGACCTGATATTCAATTTAGTGTGTGTTTGTGTGCTAGATTTCAGTCTAATCCTAAAGAAAGTCACATGTTAGCTGTTAAAAGAATTTTCAAATATCTTGTTGGAACATGTGATTTAGGAATTTGGTATCCTGCTAATTGCAAGCTAGATTTGATTGCCTATTGTGATGCTGACTATGCTGGGTGTAAATTAGATAGAAAAAGCACAAGTGGCTTGTGTTTATTCCTAGGTGGGTGCCTTATTTCTTGGGCTTCCAAGAAGCAACATTCAGTTGCTCTGTCAACTGCAGAGGCTGAGTATGTTGCTGCTGGTAGGTGTGGAACCCAAATTCTTTGGGTGAAACATCAACTTCTCAATTACAACCAAGATCTAGGTTGTGTACCCATTCATTGTGATAATACAAGTGCAATAAATCTGTCTAAAAACCCCATTCAGCATTCTAGAACCAAGCATATTGAAATTAGGCATCATTTCTTGAGAGATGAGGTTGCAAAGTAGTCCTTTGAACTCCATTTCATTGAAACTGAAAAACAAGTTGCTGACATTTTACCAAACCCCTTCCTGAAAATAAGTTTTCATCCTTGAGGAGAGAACTTGGTCTTTATAAATGTCCACATTCATGATCTCTCTTTAGGTTGGGTTGAGTGTTATGCATTGTCTAAGGGGGAGTTCTTTTCATATCATAACCCTTTGCTTCCTTCAGTCATACTGTCCATATCTCTCTCAACTCCACTTCCATTTCCCTTTGGACAATAAATTCTTCAACTCTTATTGTGATGAAATTTCTTGGTATATCAAATGGTGACTTGGAGAAGGACAGGTCATGCTTGTCTGGACACTTTCACTATGCAGAGTATATGTCTCCGCCAAGTACTAAGAAATGAATATGCAATTGTTGAGGGGGAGCTTTTATTGTTTAAAGAGAATCTTTATTGATTTCATAATCTTGCATATCTTTATTTTGATAGAAAATGATTGAAATCATCATCTCAGGGGGAGCTAGAAAATTCACAAGTCATGACTTTTGAAAAATTCATAACTTTTCTTGCATTTCATCAATTTTCTGAATGATGTCATCATTCAGATGTCTAGAGTCTCCAAATGATCCTTTGAGTGATCTATCATATTATTTTTATCAAATGTCAACTATATTTTTTAACCCACAGAAACTCAGAAATCTTCCAAGATTGAAAACAAATTGTGTCTTGAAATTAAAACATCTCTTTGTTTGCAACTGATGTTGGATAAAATTGATTTCTATCTTACAAAACTCTTAAAATTTTGAAAATTCAACAAGCAATGACATTTGAGCTGAGAAACTGCACACCTTCACAATGAATGAAGTGTCATGCATGTCATGAGGCACTAATGTTATCTCTGTTCAAAGGGGATAAAAATTCAAAAATGAATTCAAAATACAGCAAAAATGTGCTATACTTCTTCATGATGACTGAGTAACTGGAAATATTGGCGTCTACAAAACGTATATTTTCATGTCAAAAGGTCATCATTTACCCCTTTGAGACTTAATAATGAATAAATCTTAAGTATCCAGGGACTATGGTGTGTAAAAAGCACTAGTACTTGAGTGAAAAAGATTTATATCATTTGATAGTCAGTTAAAAAGACAAAAATATGTGTTGATGGAGTTTTGTTTAGAAAAGAATCAATTTCATTCATCATCAAGTTGTTCTTTAAGATTATGTTTTATTTTCAAACCAATTGTATTTAGTCTAGAGGATATCTTTATTTCTTTAACGCAGAGAAATATGGTAGATGATAGTTGATTGTTAGATATAATATATCCCTCAAATCATCATTTCATTGACTCAAGTGTTTGAATGCTCATATCCTATTGGAAATTGTTTAAAACTTGAATTGTGGTGAATTTTTTTTTGCAAAATATAACAAATGAATTTTTAGGTCTCTTAAACATCCTTGAAATGACTATTTCTCTCATTAGTTATCATTTTAAAGAAATCCCAAAATTCTCAAAAATTCTCACACAAAAATTCAAATTTTTCTTCAAAGGCCAGGTCGACACCATCCTATCTCGTGTCGACACATTCCTAGGTCAAGTCGACACTATTTTCTTCCGGTGTCGACACTGTCCTCTTGCCAGAACCTTTTAAATCGTGGGTTTCGGATAAGCCTTGTTATTCCTGCGGGGTATTGCACCACTGTAAACCCCTTTTAGGCATCAGGTCGACCCGACGATGCTCTTCTTCTCATTTCCGGCAAGAAAACCTACGCTTTTCTCCCTCAATCAAAACCCTTTCTCAATCATCTCCCCTCTCTTTCATCAACTCCCGATTCCACTCCATCCTTGCCACCATGGTGAGAAAGTTGGGTCCTCGCCGTGGAGCAAGATCAAAGGCGTCGTCCAGGCCAGTTCCGGCAGAGGATGATGCTCCTCAGTTCGAAAGGAGAACCAAAAGGAGGAATGACCCTGCACAGCAACCAGGGTCCTCCTCTGCACCTCAGCCAGCACCCAAGAGAGGTAGACCATCTTCTTCAGGCAGAGGTAGGGTTTCTAGAACAAAGATTCCGGGCTCCCCTTCTGGAGACTCTTCAGAATCATCATCATCATCTTCAGAGTCTTCCAAGTCTCAAGAGACCACCAGTGAAGCCAAGCTTATTCTAAAGCCCAGGATAGTGGATTTATCAGATATTCAGCTAGCAGACACATTTCCAGAAATTCAGACCTATTTCTCTTTTCAGTCTTGGTTGATATTCATTTCTGAGTTTCAAATTAGTTATCCAAGACTTGTTAGGGAATTTTACAAGAACCTGAAATGCACAGAGGATGGATATAAATCAAAGGTTAAGGGCATAGTTATTGACATGCCAACTGATACAGCTGCCTCTATTTTCAAAGTACCAGATGAAGGGGCAGATTATCATGAATTTGAATTTGATCTTCATGAAGCCTATTCCATCATGACAGGCCTTCCTGCTGATGCCTCTGATCCAAAACAAACCCATGTTACCAGATTCAACACAAATTCCTTTCCCCCTGTGTTGAGAGTCATCCACCACATTTTGACCACAATTATTACCCCTCAAGGTGGTGGAAGGGACAGGCTAACTGACATACAGAGGTTCATTCTTTAGTGCATGGTAAAAGACATCAAAATCAACCTCCATGTAATAATGTATCAAATCATATCTGAAACAACCAGGAATGACCTCAAGAGATCTCTTCCCTATGCTGCACATCTGACCTCAGTGTTCCAGCACTTTGGTGTGCCCTTGGAGAATGAGAAATCCCAGTCTATCCCTAAGTCCAACATCTATACCTTTAAGAATATTCAGAAATTTATGGGATTTAGACTGGAGGGTACTCAAGTTAGGAGAGGGCCAGTTGTGGTTGAGGCCCCTCAAGCTCAGGAGGAACAGCCTCAAAATCAAGGGGACCAACCCCAAGTTCAAGAGGACTAGCCTCCAGCTGAAGGGGACCAGCCCCAAGTTCAGGAGGATCAGCCTCCTTTGAATGAGGAACAGCCTCAAGTCCCAACTGAAGGTGATATCCCAGTTCATGCCCCTCTCTCACCTCAGTTTCAACTCTCATTCATACACCCTGAATCTCCACAACCCACATTTCAACCATCCACATCCTCTGGTGGACCTTCTGTTCCACCAGAGTTCTTCTCCTTCTTAAATGAAAATTTGAAACATTGAACTCCTCCATTCAAACCATGTCAGAAACCTTTGAGTTGAGGATTCAACAGTTGGAGAACACTGTATCTGCCAAATTCATAGAACAAAAAGCTGCCTCAGACTATGCAGCTCAAAGATTCAACAGACTGATTGGTACCATGGCAGATGCCTCATTACAGCTTAAGGAGCACCAGCAAAAGTTAGAGATAGTACTCCAGGGAATTTTGGCAAATTCCCAAGCTGATGTCTTTAACACCAACCAGACATTACATGAGATCACCAGCACTAGACTATCTTTTGCTCATTTTGTGGATGACTTGGAGAGCATGAGGAACTTCAATGCATACATTGACACACAGCTATCTGATTTGACAAAAGAATTCAAGATATTGCAAAGGCCTGGTTGGTCAGCTGGATCTTCTTCCTCTTCACAACCCATTACAGCTGAACTAGCAAGAATTCAAGCTACCTTGATAGAGAATTCAGATAGAATGGAACACTTCTTGCACACCAAACTCACAACCATTCAAGATCAAATCAAGTCCAGCTTGACTTTTATGGAGAAAAGAATGTCTGACATTGAGACCATCTTACTTCCCCTTCCTCCTCCTCCTCCATCTTCTACTTAATGTAATTTTTCTTTTGATGATGTCAAAGGGTAGAAGAAAGAAAGAAAGAGAAATGTTCTTTTGTAATCCTTCTGGAATGATTGTAATGGGTCTCTTGAATGAAATGAAATGCATTTTGCTTAGCTTGAATGATTTTTTCAATTGTGACTTCAATGTGATTGAAAATTTTTATGTGAATGTGAATGAATGAATGTTTGTCAAGTTGCTTGACCTTCTTTATGCACTAACTTACTTCAAGTTACTTTGTACTTCTTTAGTACAACCATCAATTGTGAATGAGCCATATTTAAAGGTCTTTAACAAGCATGAACATGAACAAAAATAAGGACATTGAATAACCAAAAATTGCTTAAAATCACATCTCATCAAAACCTCATTGACATATGGATTTAATGTTGACATCATCAAAAAGGGGGAGATTGTTGGGTTGAGTGTAATTTCATATCATTTTCCCTCCTATTTTGATGATGACAAATGTGATTTGAATGCAAATTATTTTAAACATGATAAATACATTTCACCTAAAATTTATATTCAAAAAACATGTCTCAAAGCACACTTATCATTTACACTCATAATAAAACATTTTACTAATGATATATGTGTTTAAATTCTCAGGTACAAACACTTTTAGCAAAAGAACTGTCGACACACTCCACAATGGTGTCGACACAATAACCAAAATTCAAAGGCAAAAAGATGAACAAATGTTGAGACTGTGTCGACACATGTCAAAGAGTGTGTCGACACGAGTTGCAGATTCCGGAAATCAGACTACTCAGGTCGACGCACTCTCAGGGCAGGTCGACACCAGAGCTTGTTCCCAGAACAACAGTTTTCAGAATTGGGGACAGCAGGTCAACGCAACACCAGAGCAGGTCGACACTGGATCCTGCTCCCAGAACAGCTGTTTTCAGAACCGGGATAGCAAGTCGACACAATACCAAAGCAGGTCGACACTGGATCAGTTCCCAGAACAGCCTGTTTCAAGATTTGGGACAGTGTGTCGACACCATCACCAGGGCAGGTCGACACACTACGAAAAGTTTGCAACTTAAATTGGATGTTTTCCACGTGTCAGCCTAGGGTGATGGGGTATCAACCTAGGATCGTGTGCCCTTGTACCTAAAGAGTATCTTTGGAATCTTTTGGGTATAAAAGGCCCCAATTGGCCGTCCATCATTAGGTGACCCCAACGAACTCTCCAAGCCTCCAGAAAAGTTCCCTTTGGCGGCGAGAAGAGCTCCTCTCCCTCCTCTGCTCTCCTGGTGCCTTCTGAAGACCAATTCTCATCAATTCGATTGTGAGAATTGGAATTTGATCTCTGAAGAAGCAATTGAAGCGCCTCAAGGAAGCAGATCAAGTAGGAGCATCTGTTGGAGAAGACTTCAAGGAAGATCCCCAACTTCAATAGTGCAGAGCATCGGCTGGGATTTCAAGGATTCAAGCCTCTTCCCAATCTGAGCTTCTACAAGGGAGTACACTGAAGAACAAAGCCTTTTAACACTATTCTCAATGTACTTTTGTTCTTCTGAGACTTCTTGAGATTGTGCAAGTGCTTCTGCATAACTCTCATGAATGTTCTCATGTCTGACATGATCTGCTGCTAGAAGATCCATGTCGTGTGTTGGTGTCTAGCATTGTTATTTGTGAGCTGTCGTGCTCAGTTTGAATTGTCTAACTCATGTGTTTGTTGAGCAGTCTTGCACAGGGATCTAGAGTAGTCTTGCTCTAGAGGTGTGTGAGTTGTAAACTCAAGTGTTGGAGTTGTCTGGCTCCAGTAGGTGTGTAACCCAGGTTGTTTAGTGAATCCTCACTGGGTGTGAGGGGTGGATGTAGGAATCACATGGGTGATTTCTAAACCACCTAAAAATCTCTGTGCACTTGTCTATTTGTGGTTTGATTTTATCATCCGTTAGATGCTTGCATAGGATCGATCAAGTTTCACATAATAAACTGGTTTTTACATCTATTTTATCAACTCACTTAACATTTCATCAGATCTGTGTTTTTCACTGATTAAAATTGCCTCTGATTCTAAAAGTATTTCAAATTGCTTAAGCTTCCGCAGAAAGTGGCATAGATCTATTCATCCCCCCCCCCCCCCTTCTAGATCTTATCCACACCTTTTCCTCGATCCTTCATTTTAAAGGTTAAAAATAGTTACACAATTTCAAAAATTCTGAAAAATTTGACACATGACATATTACATGTATAAACTTGTGGTTAAAATTTGATACTGTTTTGATACCCGTTGGTACTATTTTTTTGTTAATAAGTGTAATTAGGCCATGTAAGTAAGATTGATTAAAAGCATGTAAATTCCAGTGAATTGCAGCATGTTTAGGTACTGTTATGCTTAAATTGTCACTATGAGATAGGCATGTAGAATTTTGTAACCTGAAGCATGTATGTTTAATTAAAGTGCATGTGAGTGGGCCAATTAGTGCATGTAAATGAATGAAAACATGTGATTAAGTGAGAAAAATGTGTTTAAGTGTATCATGTGCTGAAATTGACACTGCTACCATAGATGGCTGTGGAGCCATACTGTAGAAAAGTCCCTATAGGAAGGCTCATTGTGTATGTGATATCTTGTGGGCATCAGGATGAAATCCTGGAGGTGGACAAGTACCACTGGTTAAGGTGGAGAGGGCTTCTCCCGGTTCTGCGCAATTACCAAGATTTGTCAATATATTGCCTAGGTGACGGGTATGAGTTATGTGAATGTCTGTCCTTCTTTATGGTGGTTTGGACTATGTGTCACGACAATTAAAGTGTAAAAGTATAAAATTGTGCAATATGAACATGTGATAGTGTTATGTGAATGTGATACCATGTGATAAGATGTGAAACCATGTGAATGTGATTTAATTATGTTAAAATAGCAAGCAAAATATGTGGATATGTGTCATAAAAGCATGAGAAAATGTTAGTTATCATGCTAGGATTGTTAGTTACTATGCGCATAATCCCATGATCTAATTGTGTAGAATTGTGAAATAATATGAATAGAAATTGAAACCATGAATCATGTTATATATTTATGTAGAAAGCATGTATAAGTTGTTCATTTATATTTGCCTAATTGAAATGAATCATGTGACATTTATTTCTTTCATTGTTTAAAAGAATAGCATATGTGTAAGGATGCGTCTTTAAGTTGCCTGCTGAGTCTTTTTGAAAGACTCATATTTGCTTTAACATATAGGTGAGACAGGTGTCCCCGTGCTAGAGGACATAGTGAGGAGCGACTCTGAGCGAGAGGAGTAGCTGCACTTGTGGAGATATTTGTTTAGACTACATTTCTTTCATTAGTATGTAAACAATGACAATGTTATTCATATGGATATGTATAATTGTGCACATTGTTATTTTCATTATTGCTATATAGATTGTGGAATATGTGAATGATGATGGAATAAAAATGTTTTACATTTCTGTTGTACTTCCTTTGTTATTTATATG
This sequence comes from Colocasia esculenta, assembly GCA_014218235.1. Lineage (NCBI taxonomy): Eukaryota > Viridiplantae > Streptophyta > Magnoliopsida > Alismatales > Araceae > Colocasia > Colocasia esculenta. Next base: position 55,877,609 of record CM024762.1, read on the forward strand.
CATCTCGACCTATTGTGTTGTGTTGGGTAAATGTCCCACTGCGACAGCGCCCTTTGTATCGATGTGGGTTAGTATAATCGTACTGGTATAAAGAAGGTCGTTACAGAGATTGGTATTAAAGCAACAGGTTGATATTGTACATGAATATGCCATCATCTACACAATATTTCAAAGTCTTTATAGAATATTTCAATATATGTGGAAAATACCTAATAATGAATTAAAGATAGATAAGAAAATGGTTAGGACTAAGTAACTTAGATTCTAACTAAAGTCAATTATTTTACAGGCTATGGTGAGCCGTGGTAGGCATGGTGCTCAGGCTCGGGATGATGAGCATAGGCATAAGGAGAGTGGTGAGCAGCAGGCCCCAGCACCCCAGGTCCCACAGTACTCCCTCCACCACCACCTGTGGATTACGGCGTGCTCATGCAAGGCCTGGTTCAGGCAATGCAGACCCAGGCACAAACTCAGGCGGCACTACAGGCTCAGTTGCAGGCACAGGTTAGAGTTGTTAAATAGGGAGTAGTCTGTTTTGTTGAATGCATGATTGTTTATGTATTACTTATATGTTGCTTAATGTCTCAAGCTCAGGCTCCAGCTCTTGTTCCTCAGGAGCATGGCCATGGTGGTCCATCCATCATGGAGAGGTTTAAGAGGATGGCTCCGCCTTCTTTTAAGGGGGAGAGTCGACCCCTCTTGGTAGAGTGCTGGATAAGAGAGGTGGAGAAGATATTCCAGGCTATAAGGTGTACTGAAGAAGACAAAGTCAGCCTGGCTACTTATATGCTACAGGAGAGAACCGATGTTTGGTGGGCCTCCATACTACATACTAGGTACGAGGATAGGGCCATTAAGATAACTTGGGCCGAGTTTACGAGGCTGTTTCGGGCCAATTTCATCCCCGAGCACATCCAAGAGAAGATGGAGCAAGAGTTTCTCTCTCTTACTTAGGGCTCCATAATTGTCTTGGAGTATGAGGCCATGTTTGCCGAACTTTCTAAATATGCTCCCCATATTGTTGCTGACGAGCGTAGGAAGGCCAAGAAGTTTATGATGGCGCTCAAGCCATCACTTAGGTCGAGGTTAGTTGCTTTTGACCACCGCACCTTGGACGAGGCTCTCAGCGCAGTGTGCAGGCAGGAGAGCGAGATGGACCAATACTTGGAGGAGAAGAGGACAGCTCAGAAGAGGTCCGCGCCACCTTTCCAGAGATAGGATAGGAAGAAGGCAGTGTACCAGTCACCCAAGCGTCTAGTGGCAGCAAATAGTTAGCAGACGGTTACACCAAAGTCACCCAGCTTCAGGCCCAACGACAAGAAGATGTGTCCTCACTGTGGATGGGTACACGGTGGCGTCGACTGTTGGAAGCTAGCAGGGAAGTGCCTCAAGCGTGGCAGCATCGAGCATCAGATTAGAGATTGCCCCAGACTCTGGCAAGGTGTTCAGAGAGAAGCACCCGCCCCAGCAGTGGCAGCAGCAGCATCACCACTGATTGGGAGACCGGGAAGGCCTCGGGCACAAGCCTGAGTGTTTGCACTTGCTCGAGAGGATGCAGAGTAGACCGAGAACGTCACAGAAGGTACGATTTTAGTCATGGGTGTGCATGCTCGGGTGTTGTTTGATACCGGTGCCACACACATGTTTATTTTCAAGCAGTTTGCCAAGTAGTTAGCAGTAGAGTCTAGAGTGGAGGTAGAAGAGTTAGAAGTCCCTTTGTCTGTGTACACACCAGCAGGTACGATAGCGACCAGAAAGTGCATTCCATCTTTACCTGTGTGCATTGAGGATCGAGGCTTGTTTGGGTGCTTCTACTTGCTCAAGACGAAGGACTATGATGCCATACTTGGTCTAGATTGGCTTCAGAAGCACTATGCCTTGGTGGATTGTAGATGGAAGAATATTACTTTCCGTATTCCTGGCGAGGATGAGTTCTCACATCTTTTACCAAGGAACTTAGCGGGAAGGTTTGTGATCTCCACCATGAATGCGATGAGGATGGTGAACAAAGGTTGTGACGCATTTCTTGCCAATGTGGTCTTAGTCTCTCAGGCCGATCAGTCACCTTCCCTTGAGGAGATTGAGGTAGTGTAGGAGTTTCCAGACATGTTCCTTAATGATTTGTCTGGATTGCCACCAGCAAGGGAGATTGAGTTTACCATAGAGTTTCTTCCAGGCACCTCTCCTATCTCTAAGGCTCCATATCGGATGGCACCTACGCAGTTAGTCGAGTTGAGGAAGCAATTGCAGGATTTGATGGATAAGGGATTCATTCACCCTAGTATGTCACCATGGGGCGCGCATGTATTGTTCATAAAGAAGAAAGATGGTTCCCTTAGGCTATGCTTCGATTGCAGGAAGCTCAACTAAGTGACAGTGAAGAACAGGTATCCCTTACCGAGGATTGATGATTTGTTCGATCAGCTGCAGAATGCATCAGTGTTTTCTAAGAGAGATGTGTGTTCCATCTACCATCAGTTGAGGATTAAGGGAGAAGATGTATCCATGGCTGCATTCAAGACCTGGTATGGACACTATGAGTTCCTTGTACATCCATTTGGTCTGACTAACGCCCCTACAACATTCATGGATCTCATGAACAGGGTGTTTGGACCATATTTGGATAGCTGTGTAATAGTGTTCATAGACAATGTGTTAGTCTATTCTCCTGATGAGGCTACACACCGCGTTGTACTGGAGGTTCTCCGAGAGCACAAGCCATATGCTAAGTTCAGCAAGTGCGACTTCTGGATGCGTGAGGTTGATTTCCTTGAGCATGTTATCTCAGGCGCTGGAGTTGCTGTTGATCCAGTGAAGGTTCAGGTGTTGTTAGAGTGGGAGACTCCAAGGACACCATCGGAGATCAAGAGTTTTCTTGGCATAGCGGGCTATTACAGGTGATTCATTGAAGGCATTGCATCTATTGCCGCACCTTTAACTAAGCTAACTTGGAAGGGTGTGAAGTATGTTTGGTCTGATGATTGCGAGAGTAGTTTCCAGTTGCAGAAGACGAGGCTTACATCTGCATCCGTGTTGATCTTGCCTAGTGGTGCAGAGGGTTTTGCTATCAACTTTAATGCTTCTCAGGTAGGCCTTGGCTGTGTGTTGATGTAGCATGGTAAGGTAGATGCATATGCTTCTCTCCAGTTAAAGTAGCACGAGCATAACTATCTGACCCATGATTTGGAGTTAGCAGCTGTGATTCATGCATTGAAGATCTTGAGACACTATCTTTATGGTGTCATGTTCGAGGTGTTTGTTGGCCCTTTTGGTATGGCAGCAAGCTAACCTGGAGGGGGGGGGGTGAATAGGTTTTTCTAAATTCTAAAATAGAAACTTAAACACAAAAAATTAACACTTGAATGTTTGGTTAGTTTAGTGTGATAAAGAGTAGCAGTGCGGAAGCAAATAAACAATCACACAAAGGACACAAGGAATTGATCCTGGTTCGGCCTTTCCCAAATGGAAGTCATACGTCTAGTCCCTAAGCAACCACTTGGGCTTTAACTAACCAAGGGTACAGTCCCCCTCAAGAACAATACAACACCCAGCACCCCAGCTAGTCTTCTTCTCTTTCTCGGGCAAGAAGGCAGCCCACTTCTTTTACAGGTCTAGAAGCTAACCTCCTGGTACAAACCCCACTATGGTTCTGCTAGACACAAATCCCTAGCAAGGTTCTACACTGTATACAATCCTACAGCTGGACAAAGATCTTTCTTAGAAAAGAAAGAACAGCGTTGAGAGTTGGAACAGATGAACACCAACTAAATCAGACTCTCAGTAAAAAGATTCTCTCCCCAGATTACAAAGATGCACACAGAGAGAGTGAAGAGAGGAGAAGGAACTTGAATGTTTGAGTGCTTTAGTTTCTTGAACACTTCTTCTTGGGCTCGGGCTCTTTCTCTCTTTTCCTTTGAGTGTATGTGGAGTTTTTGGTTCCTCACAGGATGTACACTCCTTTAAAGATGTTCAGGAAAGCTCTCTTTTGTTCTTCAGCCTTACTTCATCTTTTATATGAGCAGCTTTAAGCAAATCCGTTGGACTTCTAGCCGTTGCTCATCTTCTCTTTCTTCATATATTTTGTGATCTACGAGGTCTGCAAGTATAGAAGAAAGTGTTTAGATAAAAGAGTGTTTCTGTCAAAAAAATTCATACCTCTATGTTTCCTGTTGTCTCTCAGAAGTGGTAGGTAAGCTCTTTTTATTCTGACAAGAGAGAAGAGATCTAGAAAGATAAAAGAGATCTTCTGTCAGAAATAAATTTGACTTTTCACTAGAAGCCAAAAACATATTTTGAAATATAAGAAAATCGATGTTTAAGTGAAATCCATGTTTCACTTATGAAATCCATGTAAGAAGCAAATCCGTGTTTGAGGCAAATCCATATTTTTCAAGCAAATCCATGTGAGAGCAAATCCATGTTTCACTTATCAAATTCTTATGAGAGCAAATCGATGTGAGAGCAAATCCATGTGAGAGCAAATCCATGTTTCACTTATCAAATCCTTATGAGACCAAATCGATGAGTGCAAATCACACATCAATAATGTCATAAAATAATATTTATTAGAAAAACATGATATTTAATTTATTATTAGAAAAACATGGTATTAAAAATATTTTATTATTTAATTAATCACATAAATTTATATTTATTGAGATAAACATAATATTGAATATATTGAATAATATTTAATTAATCATAAATTTTGTTATCACCAAAACATAAGGGTAAAATATAGAGTGGTTCAACAGTGTTCACTGACCACAAGAGTTTGACGTATATTTTCTCTTAGAAAGAGTTGAACCTGCAGCAGAGAATATGGATAGAGTTTCTCAAGGACTACGACTTCGATCTTTAATACCATCCAGGAAAGGCGAATGTCGTGGCGGATGCGCTCAGTAGGAAGAGGTCATTGCTTCGGCAGGATTGGAAGATGCTAGAAGATGCATCGTGTGCTATGACTAAGTTAGAGCCACAGTTGTGTCAGGTTTTCATGGCTCAGTTATCTATCCGATCCATGGTTCTGGATGAGGTGATCGAGCACCAGAGAGCTGATCCTAGGCTTTGTGAGGGGCAAGGCATTGCTCGTGATGAGGATGGTGTCATTAGATTCCAGCACCGAGTTTGTGTTCCCGATGTTGTGGATGTTCGTGCACGAGTACTAGCTGAAGCTCACAAGTCGAGGTTCTCCATTCATCCAGGCAACACCAAGATGTACTAGGATTTGAAGAGATCTTTTTGGTGGTCTAACATGAAGAAGGATGTGGCCTAGTTTGTGGCCAGGTGTTTAGTGTGCTAGCAGGCGAAGGCCGAGCACCAGAGACCATCTGGCCTTATGCAGAAGATGGAGATACCTATATGGAAGTGGGAGGCAATCACCATGGATTTTGTGATGGGTTTGCCCAGATCAGCCAAGGGCAATGACTCGATGTGGGTGATTGTAGATCGTTTCTCTAAGACAGTGCATTTCTTGTCCATGAAGAAGAAACAGTATGTGGAGAGTTTGGCAAGGTTGTATGTTGCCAGCATTGTGAGGTTTCATGGCGTGTCAAAGTTCATTATCTCGGATAGAGACCAGCGGTTTACATCGAGGCTATGGCAGGGTCTTCAAGAGGCTTTGGGTTCTCAGCTGAAGCTTAGTTCGGCGTTTCACCCTCAGACAGATGGCCAGTCGGAGAGGACGATCCAGGCGCTCGAGGATATGTTGAGAGCGTGTGTGCTTGATTGGAAGGGTGATTGGGAGCGTCACCTACCTCTTGTGGAGTTCGCATACAACAACAGTTTCCATGCGAGCATCGGTATGGCTCTATTCGAGGCTCTATATGAAAGGATGTGGAATTCCCAGTATGGTAATGTAGAAGGGGGGTTGAATAGATTACTGTCGATTAAAAACTTTTATCACCTTCTTTTTGCAAAGACACGAACTATAAGAACTGTAACAGAGTTCTAGATGAACTTAGATGTGTGTATCTCGATAATAGATAGAGAACGAAACTATCTGACATGTGTAGAGATACCGTGCCTACCAAGCATCTAACGTAGAAGCGTTCAAACCATAGGACATAGTGTTTTACGTGGTTCGGAGTACACAACTTGTGTATCCTACGTCCACGGTCCACACACACACGCAGAAAGGACTGCTTCTGAGCTAGTTCAACAACTACAACTCACACACACGAGTTGTCTGATGTGAAACCACAATCAGAACAACACACGCCACGTGAATCAAGCACAAGGACTGCTTGAGACACAACCACACACACACGGATATGTAAAAACTAAAACAGAGAGAGAGTTCTGAGTTGAAACACAAATCCTGATTGAGAACTCTTCTCGTGATCATCTGGGTGGGCTTCAAGCATCGTCTTGAGAGTCACAACTTGATGGAGATACTTTAATCCACGACGATCAAACTCCAACACTCCTGGATTAACAGTTGGTTCAATCTCTGAACAGCAGGGTGAAGCAGAGCAGCAGCAACACTTCTGGTTCTTGGACTTTCTCTAGGGTTTTTGGTGGAGGCTGCTTCTGTACAAGATTACCTTCAAAAGATAGCTTATATAGTGGTGTCCACATATGGAGTGACGTGGTAGTTGGAACTACAATGTATAGCAACTTAAAAACTTTTCGAATCTGAAGGTCTTCTTCGTCTGTCGACAGCACTGGGCGCTCCTGTCGACAGGAGTTGATAGACAGATGATAGGGAGTTCGGGAAGCAGTTTCCTGTTAGTGGCTGTCGACAGGCGACACTAATGCTGTCGACAGGCACTCCTGTCCTGAGGTGTATCTTTCTGTCCTGTGTGTAGCTGTCGACAAGGGCCTTTGTGGCTGTCGACAGGTACCTGCTTTTCTTGCTTTTCTTGATCTTTTGAACCTTGTCTTGGTACATGTCTTGCACAATATCTCACCTACATGAAAGAATATAGTTAGGGAGATATAATGTCATATATAAGAAGAGTCATTGTTATCATGTTTCATTGATTAACATCTACCAATTTTGTCCATGAAATATTCATGCTCATCATCAAAAACAAAGACGTGATTTGTTAGCTTAGCATTCTCATTAAACATTCAACATATGAGAACTCAACATTCTCCCCCTTTTCGATGATGACAAAATTTTCAAATTGAGCCACAATTTTTCAAAATTTTTGAATTCATTTCTCAATTGATTTCTCCATGTATTGCATGTATTGCTCAATTGATTTCTCCCCCCTTTTGACAACATCCAAAAAGAAGGCATTCCATTGCTTAGATCAATGTAACAGGAAGAGAAATTGTGCTTTCATTAAAGAGTAGGCATTACACAAATAGCACATTGGACAAGATGACAAAATGCAAATCAAGTAATCAACATGACTAAGAAAGCAAAAGAGAATAGCAAGACGTGGACTAAAAACATCTAAGACACCTAGACCCTCTAAGCATCATCAGGACCAGGTAGGGCAGGGGCCTGACGATCCTCTTGAACATGGGAGGAGAGCCTAGTAAGCCTGAGCTGGATCTGGACTTGAGAGTCAGCCAGTGCTTCAATATTAGTGTCTACTGTGTCCAGTCGGTCATTCAACTTAGCAAAGCCAGTAGACATCTGAATTTGCAACTGAGCTATAAGATCTCTGATGGAATGCTCAGTAGAGGTGTCACTAGCAGCAATGCTATCACCATCTCCAGGAGCATCTACAGGCTCAGACTGGGAGTTTTCAGCTTCATCTTCAGCATCATCGTAGAGAAGGAGGGAAAGAGGACTTTTTGGAAGTGGGAGAGGGAGGAAGGGGGCGTGGGATCCTTTTAAAGAAAGTGGGTTGGAATTTGAAAGGACGGGTGCCACAAAATCTGCCCTAAACTAGGTGCCCGGTTGGCTTCCAACAGACTTTCTGCCGCCAGCTCTGTCAACAAGAGAAATGGGCCCTGTCGACAGGCACATACAGAATTGTGCCAGTGAGATATTTTTGACAGACTTTCAATGCATTTGAGCATCAAATATGTATATAAGATAGAAAATGGGTAATATCAAATTAGAAAATGTCATAGCCACAACATATTTGAGACACATCAATAATCTACAATGGTTGTGACATAATATTCCCCGATTCACCAGTGACAATAGCAAGAGTGCATTAAACAAAAACATGTGTTGATAAAAGACCCGCTTGAATAATGTCATTTGCAAGAGACCATTTTCCTGAGTTAGTGATGTACACAAGATCAATGAGTTGTATGTCAACATGGTGAGTTAAACAAAAACCACTTAATGGCCTTGGCAAGACAAATTGGGAGGCTTCACTCTATTTCTTCTAAATTTGGATATAATAATTTTTTTTATTTGAAGCATAGGAGAAATAGTGGTAATTAGGATCACTTGGCCTTTTTAAGTGAAGATAGACATTTGTGGTGCCCGTATCCCCAGTTACTCTGTTGAGTGACCATCAAACCATTTTACAGAGTTAATGAGGGAGTCGTTTGACGCAAAGATAGACAGTTGTGATGCCCGTATCCCCGGTTACTTAGCAATACTCATCATTGCTCTGCCTTTTATCCCTTTCCTTTTTTTTTAAGGTACACTTTGTGTTTTGATTGGAAATAGGTAGCTTTTATCCCTTAATTTTGATTGACCGTTGTTTGGTCATGTTTAAAATCAAGGGCAAGAAGTAGAAAGAGTTTAAAAAACAATGTAAGACATAACCTTCAATGATCTAGTAACTAATCACATGACTTTTTGGAAAAAGATATGTTACAATTTAGTTATTCAAGTGAGTTAATTTAAGCTCATGTGATTTTGTTTGATGTGCTCAAGTTAATGCCACTTAGACTCATAAAGAATAGTATGTCATAATCATTCTGATTTAGACAATATCTTTGATATCATGTGGATATGATAAGTTATAATGTTGGCATTTCCAATTTTTCACCTTAAATACTTTCAACAAGTAGGCTCATGAAGAAGTGGACCAAAAAGGAAGTATTTGAAGAAATTGGTCCATCTGTCGACAGTCATTGGGGGCCTGTCGACAACTGCTGACAGAGCTGAAGAATAGAGGCTCTGGTGGGGTGCTCTTGTCGACAAGCGATGGAGTGCTATCGACAGGTGCGGACAGACAGACAAAGGCTGATTTCGGATGGATGAATTCTGTCACTGGCTGTCGACAGCAGCTTGGGGGCTGTCGACAGGGACTTCAAAAAAGTTGTTTTTGAAGGCAGAAATGAGAGAAGTGATGGAATGTGGATACAAGGGAAAGAAGGCAATGGCCAATCACATGTTTCCCTCTAGAATTTCACTCATCTACCTTAACAAAGCTTCCCCATAGTGTGTGCATGTGAGAAGTCACCATTGAAGCAGTTCAAAAACACTTGAAGCAAGAGTTTCACATTGTTCAACATCACACCATTCATGAAAGGGGATAACAATAAAAATCTTTTGGTATTTTTGGTTTTATAATTTTTTTCTTGTTGTTCTGAATGATTGGGCAAATTGTAAAGAAACTAAATACTTTATCTAAAATAGATGTCCCTTTTTCACTTCAACTATGGATACGTGGCGGAGAATGCTTTCTCATGCATAATGAAAGTTTCCAAATAAGCATAACTTGTTCTTCCACTAATCACCATTTGATATACCTCATAGTTGTCGCACATAAAGAACATATATTCAAGATTTAGTATGAGTTTCATTGCATTTTGCACAAACCCAATTCTCTTCTTAGTGTAGTGAACCTATCCTCAGCCAATGGTTTTGTGAAGATGTCAGCTAGCTGTTTCTCAGTGGGTATGAAGCTCAGCTCTAAGGTATTGTTGGCTACCTCATCTCTCAAGAAATGGTGCCAGATCTCTATGTGCTTTGTTCTAGAGTGTTGAATGGGGTTCTTTGAGAGATTGATTGCACTCGTGTTCTCACATAGGATAGGTGTGCATCCAATGTCAATATTGTAGTCAGACAGTTGATTCTTTATCCACAACACTTGAGCTGCACAACTCCCTGCAGCAACATATTCTGCCTCTACAGTGGAGAGTGCAACTGAGTGTTGCTTCTTGGATGCCCACGAAACCATGCACCACCAAGAATTTGGCAATAGCCACTAGTGCTTTTCCTGTCAATTTTACATCCAGTATAATCAGCATTAGAAAAGAGATTAAGTTGAAGCTACTACCTGCTGGATACCAAAGACCCATATCATGCGTACCTGAGAGATATCGGAATATTCTCTTAACTGTAACCAAATGGCCTTCCTTTGGACTAGATTCATATCTAGCACAAAGGCAAATGCTGAATTGAATGTCTGGCCTACTTGCAGTAAGATATAAAAGTGACCCAATCATACCTCGGAATTGCTTTGCATCTACCGGTTTACCTTTCTCATCACTTTCTAGCTTAATGCTTGTACTCATTGGTGTTGAGGCAGGCTTGGCTTGTTCAAATTGGAATCTTTTCAACAGCTCTTTGACATATTTTTCTTGGTTGATGAAGAAGCCATCTTCTAGTTGTTTCACCTGCAGACCAAGAAAAAATTGAAGCTCCCCCATTAAGCTCATCTCAAATTCACTGTGCATATGTTTTGAAAATTTTTCAGACAGTGATGGGTTAGTAAAACCAAATATAATGTCGTCCACATACACTTGAACCACAATGATGTGATTGCGAACTTTCTTAGTGAAGAGAGTTTGGTCTACTTTACCTCGTGAGTAGTTTTGCTTACCAAAAATGTGCTTAGCTTGTCGTACCAAGCTCGGGGTGCCTGTTTCAAACCATAAAGAGCATTGTGCAGTTTATATACATGGTTAGGTTTATCATTATCCTCAAAGCCAGGTGGTTGAGAGACATAGACTTCTTCTTTGATGTAACCATTCAAGAAGGCAGTTTTGACATCCATTTGAAAAAGTTTAAACTTGTTTATGCATGCATATGCTAACAGGATTCTAACTGATTCTAGCCTAGCTACAGGAGCAAAGGATTCTTCAAAGTCAACCCCAAATTCCTGATTGTAACCCTTTGCAACCAATCTAGCCTTATTTCTCACCACTTTACCCTCTTCATTTAGTTTATTCCTAAAGACCCATCTTGTCCCAATGATAGAAATTTCAGGGGTTCTAGGAACTAGACTCCAGACATTGTTTCTCTGAAATTGCCCAAGCTCCTCATGCATAGCTTCAATCCATGAGTTTTCCTTTAAGGCTTCTTCAACATTCTTAGGTTCTACTTGAGACACAAAGGCTAGATGATCATGTTCAACTATTTCCCTAACTTTAGACCTAGTTTGAACTTTGTACCTTACAATTGTGATTGTTGAAGGTCCTGGTTGATCTTGCATTTGAGGAGGTTGTTCTGGAGGAGGGATTGCTTGAGGGGTTTCATCTTGAGGTTCATCCTCTTATGGATCTTCTTCAGGTTCTTCTTCTCCCTTCTTGAAAGGATATGATGGTCCTCATCATCGTAGTACTTGCAAAGTTATCCACCTTTTGTTTTGGGTGCTGTTTGAGAGTTCTTCTTGTCTATGACTTGTGGTGGATCTACCAGGATTGTTTTATGATCTTCGGGAGTCCTGTGAGAATTGAGATTGTCAATTTTGGCAAGACTTTTCATTAAAATCCTGTGACATTATGTAAGCTAATCTCCAATGAAAAATACTGATCACTTTTGGCCTCAAATTTGTCTAGATCAATTTTATCATTGTTATGTATGAAGGCTTTTGAGCCAAAAACTCTAAAGTACCCTATACTGGGCTTCTTACCTTTCAAAGTTCGTAGGGAGTTTCCTTATGACAGGTCTTACCATGGCTCTATTGAGTATGTAGCATGAAGTGTTCACCGCTTCTGCCTAAAACGTCCTGGCAAGTTGACTTTCAACTAGAAGGGTGCGAGCCATTTTCACCAAAGTTCTGTTCTTTCTCTCCACTACTCTGTTTTGTTCCGGAGTTCTTGGAGAGGAGAACAAGTGTTCTATCCCATGGTGCCAATCTTACCTGAGCCGATGATCTGCCCTTTATTGTTGCCTCCGAAGACTACTTGACCTCCGTCTTTCTCCACTAGCATACAGAATTTTTCTTTGTCGCCCGTCATATGCCTCGAGCAGCCACTGTCCAAGTACCATTTGTTCTGATTGTGGGCTGCTAGGCATTCCTTCACATGTGGATCAAACCAGAGGTTTTGGTACCCAAATCACTTTGGGTCCCAATGAATCATTCATGCCAAATAGTAAATGCATTGGAATCTAAACTTGTTTAAATTTCTGTTTGTTTGGGCTATTCCAGCATTGTTTTTCATTATGTCCAATTTTTTTACAGAAATTGCATGATGGAGAATCTTTCATGACAATGGCTTTTTGTTTTGAGGAACATGCATGGGCATCTTACCTTGTTGTTGCCTGGACAGCCTTCCTTTGGAGGCTAGTTTCCAGTCCTGTCGACAGCTCTCATTGGGGTTGTCGACAAGTCTTGCAGTTTTGTTAGCAACAACTTTGGTTTTCTTGGGTTCCTGTTTCTTACCCTTAGCTTGGGTTTTGTTGTTCTTTGCTGGGGTTTGTTTACTTGTACTTGGGCTGGAATCAACAAAGTTTGTCAACAAGTTTTTGCTAATTACTTTTGGTTTTACCAGTTGATATCCAATCCCATGTTTAGCAACAAACACATTAGATCCCAAGATAGCATCAAGATTTTGTTTGCTTTTAACAAACATAGTTAGATCTTCAGATTTTCCCTTAAGATTCCCTTCAGCCTTTCTCAACTTTTCTTTTACTTCATGAAGTTCAGTTTGAAGAGTTTCAAGGGAGTTACTAAGATCATCTTTTTCCTTTTGAACATCTTGAAGTTTTAGTTACATGCCATCCATTTCCTCACTGTGTGCATCAACTCTCATCATTTCAATTTCCTTATTTAGGGATGCAATTTGTTCATTGTGGTTGTGATCATGAACAATGGAATTGAGTTTCCTTTTGAATGCTTTATTTTCAGACTTATATTCACAAAATTTCTCAAACAAGACAGTATATGCTTCTTCCCATTCAACAATTGAGTAATTTTCAAAGGAAGAGTTTACCTCGTTTGAGTCATCACTTCTTGCCATGAGACATTGAACTTGATCATCTCCGGATGTTGCTTCAGTGTCCTCATCCTCGTCATCATCACTCCAAGTGGCCATCATTGCCTTGGCCTTCTTGAATGTGAATTTCTCCTTCTTGAGCTTCTTCTTGAGCTAGGGCACTCACCTCTCATGTGCCTTTACTTCTTGCACTCGTAGCACAGAACCTCAGAAGTTTTGTTTGTCTCAAATTTTGTTAGCAAATTTTTTCTTTTCGAAAGTTTAGAATTACCGATCCTCTCCTTTTGGATTTCAGGAACTTTTTGAACTGTCTAGTGAGCATGGCGATATCATCACTCTCATGCTCACTAGATGATTCAGATTCATCACTTTCCTGAGTGGCATCCCTCTTGGAGGCTGAAGAACTATTCATAGAAGCCTTCAAGGCAAGTGGCTTTCAAGGATTTTCTTCAGTCTCCTTTCTTTTCACATTGATTTCATACGTCATTAGGGAGCCAATCAATTCATCCAATTTCATTTTAGAAAGGTCTTTAGAGTCCTCAATGACAGTGGCTTTGGTGTTCCAAGAGGATGAAAGAGACCGAAGTATCTTCGTCACCAAATCACTCTCTGAGTATTCTTTCTTAAGATCTTTCAAGCCATTGATTATTAACATGAATGTTGCAAACATATCAGAGATGGTTTCATCATTGTTCATTTTAAACATCTCATATTCAGAAACCAACATGCTTGCTTTAGATTCTCTTACCTCGGACATACCTTCATAGATTAACTCAAGTTTGTCACACATCTCTTTTGCAGAGGTGCACGTGGAGACTCTCGAGTATTCCTTGGGGTGGACCGCGCATTGCATCATGTTGAGTGCGCTCCTGTTGAGTGTCCCCTTTGTGATCTGGTCCTTGGTCCAGGTATCCTCGTCCTCCGGCAAGGTGTACGCTCCTTTGCTGACTATTTTCCATACTTCGATGTTTTGCACTCGTAGAAACACCTGCATGCGGTTTTCCAGTATGGATAGTCAGTGCCATCAAAAAAGGGCGGCCTGGTGACTGAGTGTCCCTCGGCCATATGCCCCTTACTAGAATCCATGAGATCAAAGTTCTACTGATTGTAGGGTTGTGCAAAATATGGTCTAAACCAAAAATCGAACCGAACCGAACCGACCGGTTTGGTTCGGTTTCATGGGTTGGGTGGTTCAGTTCAGTTTCTGGCTGGGAAACCGAAATGAACCGAATACCTATATATAATTATATAAATAATAAAATTAAAACAAAAAAGATAGCACAGTGGAGGGCGGCTTCGCACGCCCTCCACGCGCCCACCAGAAAACCACTTTTTACATGTTTTTTGCCATAAAAAATGCCAAAAATGCCATACAAAATATTCAAAATGCCAGAAATGTCATATTTCGGTTTGAACAAAACCGAACCGGTTTGGTTCAAACAGTGAGTTCGTTCAGTTTCTCCAAAAATGTGGGAAACCGAACTGAACTGAACCGTGAACACCCCTACCTGATCGTAAGATTAAACAAATATGACAGTAAATCGAGAAACCTTGCTCTGATACCAATTGAAAGGTTGCGGAATTCCCGGTATGGTAATCTAGAAGGGGGTTTGAATAGATTACTGTCGATTAAAACTTTTATCACCTTCTTTTTGCAAAGACACGAACTATGAGAACTGTAACAGAGTTGAAGATGAACTTAGATGTGTGTAACTTGATAATAGATAGAGAACCAAACTATCTGACGTGTGTAGAGACACCGTGCCTACCAAGCATCTAACGTAGAAGCGTTCAAACCATAGGACACAGCATTTTACGTGGTTCGGAGTACACAACTCGTGTATCCTACATCTAGGGTCCACACACACACGCAGAAAGGATTGCTTCTGAGCTAGTTCAACAACTACAACTCACACACACGAGTTGTCTGATGTGAAACTAGGATCAGAACAACACACGCCACGTGAATCAAGCACAAGGACTGCTTGAGACACAACCATACACACACGGATATGTAAAAACTAAAACAGAGAGAGAGTTCTGAGTTGAAACACAAATCCTGATTGAGAACTCTTCTCGTGATCGTCTGGGGGGGCTTCAAGCTTCGTCTTGAGAGTCACAACTTCATGGAGAGACTTGAATCCATGACAATCAAACTCCAACACTGCTGGATTAACAGTTGGTTCAATCTCTGAATAGCAGGTGAAGCAGAGCAGCAGCAACACTTCTGGTTCTTGGACTTCCTCTAGGGTTTTTGGTGGAGGCTGCTTCTGTACGAGATTACCTTCAAAAGATAGCTTATATAGTGGTATCCACATATGGAGAGACGTGGTAGTTGGAACCACCATGTATAGCAACTTAAAAACTTTCCGAATCTGAAGGTCTTCTTCGTCTGTCGACAACACTAGGTGCTCCTGTCGACAGGTGTTGACAGACAGATGACAGGGAGTTTGGGAAGCAGTTTCCTGTTAGTGGCTGTCGACAGGCAACACTAGTGCTGTCGACAGGCACTTCTGTCCTGAGGTGTGTCTTTCTGTCATGTGTGTAGCTGTCGACAGGGGCCTTTGTGGCTGTCGACAGGTACCTGCTTTTCATGCTTTTCTTGATCTTTTGAACCTTGTCTTGGTACATGTCTTGCACTATATCTCACCTACATGAAAGAATATAGATAGGGAGAGATATGTCATATATATGATTACCTAACATGTTTGTTTCATTTGTCTTTCAAGAGTCATTGTTATCATGTTTCATTGCTTAACATCTATCAATTTTGTCCATGAAATATTCATGCTCATCATCAAAAACAAAGACGTGATTTGTTAGCTTAGCATTCTCATTAAACATTCAACATATGAGAACTCAACACTATATGGGCGACCCGTAGATCTCCTTTGTGCTGGGAGGGGACAGGTGATAGGCAGTTAGTTGGTTCACAGTTGGTGCAGGAGACTTCAGATAAGATTTAGCTTATTAGGCAAAGGTTGGTTGCGGTGCAAGATAGGCAGAAGAGCTACGCCGACAACAAGAGGAATGATTTAGAGCTCGAGGTTAGCGAGTGTGTATTTCTCAAGCTTTCGCCTACCCGAGGCATGGTCAGATTTGGAAGGCATAGTATGTTGAGTCTGAGATTTATTGGCCCGTTTGAGATTCTCAAGCGGATGGGTAGTATGGCATATGAGCTAGCTTTACCCCCAGCGCTATCTAGTGTACACCCAGTTTTCCATGTGTCTATGCTCAGGAGATACGTGAGAGATCTGTCGCATGTTATTAGTCACGAGCCAGTGGAGATTCAGCCAGACTTGTCGTATATAGAGCAACCAGTAGGTATCATAGATCGGAAGGTTCGGCACATCAGGAACAAGAGCATTGCATCTGTGAAGTTGTTACGAAGGAATTTCTCGCAGGAGGAGGCTACATGGGAGCTTGAAGACGCCATGAAGAAGAAGTATCCCCATTTGTTTGGTTAGTATTTTCGTTCTAACTTCGAGGACGAAGTTTTCTTTTAAGGGGAGTGGGCGTAAGGCACTCAAATTTTGTTCACATTATGTATATTTAATTTTGTGCATATTATAAGTATTTATTTACTTATGTGCATATGTATATATATATGTTAATTTCTGTGCATATAATATATTTATTTAAATGTGCATATAGTATTTCATTATTGTTGTGCATATTGTATGTGTTTATTCTATGTATGTAGGTTTATTTGATATTTTTGTGTTCTGCCCGAAATCCCTATTAATGTCAACATCCCTTGACGTTAAGGGCAAGTCGACGGAAACATGTGTGTCGTTGACTTCATGGCCAAGAGATATAGACGTCCAGATCGATGGATGTCGACTTCCTATTAACGACAGCAAAGTGGCCATTTGCTTCTCATGTAACGACCCTCTTTATACTGGTATGATTATACCAATCTATGTCGGTACAAAGGGCGTCATTACAGTGGGACATTTACCCAACACTTAACACTACATTGAGATGTACACAAATATTACAAGATTATAGCAGAATAAATAAATAATCTCATTGTCATTCTCATTCCATCATCATTATCAAATATCCACAGTCTAGATAGCAATAAAAGAAATGCAAGTGTCCACATTATTATAACTTCAAAATAAGTACATTGTCCAAATGAATTACACACTTTTATTGATTACATACTATGAAAATACAAGTAACAATGTAAAAGTCTCCACAAAAATATCTACTCCTCCTACTCAGAGTCGCTCCTAACTATGTCCTCCTCAGAAGTGGAGACACCTGTCACACCTGTACGTTGAAACAAGAATGAGTCTAAAGAGACCCAACAAGCAATCTATGAACAACACCCTTACACATATCACATACCCATGCTAGTTTTCTTTTGCATTTAGGAATCAACATTGTACACTACAAGAAAAAGCGGGATTACCGACGGATATTTTCGACGGATTAATTTCCGTCGGTACTTCCGACGGATATTCCGACGGCAATATCTCAGTCGAAATATCCGTCGGCCGTTCCAACGGCAATATTTCCGTCGGACATATCCGTCGATAATGAAAGCATATCGACGGATATTCCGACGGACATTTTCCGTCGGAATCCGACGGTAAACCGCCTATACCTTGTCCCGCGAAACCCCCCTCTTTCCCTCTCTCTCTCTCTCTCTCATCTCTCTCTCTCCTCTCTGCTCCTCTCTCTCTCTCTCTCACTATCTCTCTCTCTCTCTCTCTCTCTCTCTCTCTCTCTCTTCTCTCTCTCTCTCTCTCTCCTTCTCTCTCTCTTCTTCTCCTCTCTCTTCTCTCTTCCTCTCTCTCTCTCTTCTCTCCTCTCTCTCTCTCTCTCTCTCTCTCTCCTCTCTCTCTCTCTCTCGCCGCCGGTCACCGATGCGCTCGCCACTGCGCTTCGCCGCCGCCCCTGGGCCGCTCGCCGCCGCGCCCCCCCTGCGCCGTCTCGCCCCGCCCCCTGGTGTGAGTTACCATCCCTCTCCTCCCAGCCCCGCCACCTTCGCGGCCACCTCGCGCCGTCCCACCCCCCCCACCCGCCTGAGGCCCCCTCCCCCCCCCTCCCCTTCCCCAGTCACCACCGGCCCCCCCCCCCCCCCCCCCCTTCCACCCGGCCCCCCTCCCACCCCACGGGATCCCCCCCCCCTCTCGCAACCCCCCCCACCCCACCCCACCCCCCTACCCCCCACCCCCCCACCCCCCCCCTCCCCCACCCCCCCCACCCGACCCCCCCCTCGCTTCACTCCCCTTCCCCCTTCCCACCCCCCCCCCACCAGCCCCCTCCCCTTCCACCCGGCCCCCCACCCCCCGATGCCCCCCTCCCTTTCCCCCCCCCACACCCCCCCCCCCCCCCACCCGGCCCCCCTCTCCCCCCACTCGGCCTGCACCACCGGCCCCCCCTCCCGTTCCCCAGTCACCACCCGGCCCCCCTCCCTCCGCACACGCCCCCCCTCCCCTTCCCACCCTTCCTACCCGGCCCCCCTCCCCTTCCCACCCCCCCCACCTGGCCCCCTCCTTCCACCACTATATGTTAAATTATTCTAATGGTGTAGAAATATTGTAGGAACTTAGAACTACTATTCCACTAATTACATTACACGAATGTTATTGTATGAAATTGATTAACTTATAAATAAAATAAATTATTAAATATTGATTTATAAATTTAAAGGGTTGCTAGAGATTTAATGATGTGGTTTAAACTTTGAAATATTATATATTTTATTACAGCTAAATTGTGTATTTTTTGCAATAAAACTGGTGTATGTTATTCATTTTAAGTAAAATTGAGCAATTGAAATGTGGATGTCATATTTGAGTCCCTTGATTAATGTTCAACACTAAGACAGAAGCATTTCAATAGTTCAATGTTATTCTCCATAAAGAGAGTGCAAATAGATGACATAGGATTGTAATATGGCAGGATAGGGTAGAAGACATTGGTGGCAATATAACTACTATAACATTGAGTATCATGGTGGGGGGGGGGGGGGGGGTGTCTTCTGATTGCAAAAGCATTGATTGGAGGCACATGTGCTAGGTACAATGAAGTGTTTGGTTGTCCAAGTATTTTATATAAGGTCAAAATCAGAATGGTCCAACACATGAGGCAAATTAGGGCAAAGAAGAGGTTGAAGACTACTGGATAAGAGGAAGGAGGTTTTGATGATGAGTACTTCCCATCTCAAGACCTAAATGTCCATGTCACTATGTGCAGCCTATATGGGCAAGACTATCAACGTGCTTTTCTTGAGAGTAGGGTTGAGACATGGGTTATGGGTGATTTTGAATCACCCTTCCATGATGAAGCAGGCCAATCGAGAAGTGGCACAACTCCTAGACAATACTCTACACCGACATCCATGGGTGGCCATTCTCAATCTTCCTATATATATAATCCGCCATTTTGGACAATACACATACCAGAGCCTTATCATAAACAAGAGGCTTTCAAAGATCAATCTTTTATTTTTGTAACTGACTCCCTAGCTAGATGAAAAATAGAAAAATTAAATGGTTGATTCAAGTATTAGATCCATACTTAGATGCAATTTTGCATTTAAAAAAATGAGTACAAAATCTTTTTGTGGCTATTAGATCCTTAATTCAAACTTATTTCAATATGACACTATTATATGGATTGTTTTAATTGCTTACTTTCAGTTTAGTGATTAGTATGTATTTCTTACTTTAATGCAATTCATGTACATGTATGTATGAATTTGGTTTATTATTGCACTTGTTCACATGTATGATTTTGTTTTCATATCCCTTTCATATTTATTTGGGTTCTAAATTTGATCTATGCATGTATAGCATTTTTCACTGCACACACCTCACGAGAGTGGTTAAGCCCGTGTCAGTAAACCTTCCCGTTCAAGACTTTGAGATTGATGTGCACGAGTCTTATTTTCAATGATGAGAACGTGTATATCTAACTCAAAGTCTTGAATTATCCCGTTTTGGACAGTCTATGAATGTTGATCGCAGTTAGGTGGTCATTATTATGTGTTTGTATTATTTGTTGAAATTTCGGGTGCGTCTACTCACTCCTCTCTGATATACCTTTATTGATTTAGAATATTTTCTTAACCACTTATTAGTAAGTGTTTAAGAAAATATCTTAATCAATAAATATTTTTGGTATATCAGAGAGGTGTGGGGAGATGCTGCCGAAATGTTTAGCAAATAATACAAACATATAGTAAATGGTCATCTGAGTGAGATCAAATATTCACAGATGGGTAAAAAGTGATAATCTTAATAATATAACCTACCTATTCATTTTGACTTACTTGAAAGATGTGAGGGTGTGTTGGATTTTAACTCGTGACATGACATTTAATCTGTGTAGGAAAAATGTCTTATGAGAATCGGGCATGGATGTATCATGGAATAGTGAATGGGGTTTTATTCATCTCTGAAATTAAGAGATTGGTGGGCTGCATGTAGAGTGAAATCAAGGCTATTCCTTGAGTATGGGCTTCTCCCGGCTGATGATGAGCTCGAAGGTGTTAATGACAATTTTTTCCAATCAGATGGATTGACACACGGCTTCTACGCAGTTCAGTGTTCATGATATAAATGAAACAATTTGCTTACATAAGGGTAACGAACAGAAAGAAGTTGACCCACGAGACCTTGAGTGGAGGGTGGAGTCTGATGTGGAGGAAGACTCCCGGGATGATGAGGATGAATTCGAGTGATGACGAAGAAGATCTGAAATTAAACATGTCTTCAGCATCTGATGATGAATATAGATAATATACCCTATATTTTGTAAGAACTTCCTATTGTTGCTAATTATATGTTCATATTAAATTGCTACTTCAAATTTGAGTGTTGATGACATGTTATATCTTTATTTATCTCAATAGAGATATGGTACGTGGAGGACGGAGTCAGACGGTTTCCACGTCCGTGGCCGAGGGTCCGCGACCCCGTCCACGACAGGTATATGTATATGTAAACACAAAACTCTATATATTATTGTTTATATTAAATTCCGAGATCTAACGTACATATAATTTCTCAGGGTTTGCCTCCCCGTCCATGTCTGCCTCCCCGTCCGCGCCGATCGTCCCAGTGACAGGTATATACATATGTACACAAAGAACCAGATGGATATCATTGTTCGTATTAAATTCACGAGATCTAAGTACATACAATTTTGCAGGGACTGCCTCCCCGTCCACGCCGGTTGTCCATGCGACAGGTATACGTATATATTGTTGTTCAATTAAATTATATTTTCTAATGTGTATAGAATTTTGCAGGGACCGCCTCCCCGCCGAGCCCGCGAGCAGTGCCACCTTTCCTTATTCCTCACACCATGTACATCTATATTCCATAGATTAGTATGTTGTTTTATTGTAATTTATACAATAATAGTGTACTAAATTATTTTCAACAGAGGTGGAGAGCCAACATCCAGTAGCTGAGGAGGGGCCTCAGCTACCAGGACGGCAGCCATGCTGGATCTCAGGGTTAAAGTTGATCACTTCAAAGTTATGTATTTGTTATATTATGTTATACATTCATGTACACAAATGTGCAATTGCAGGGGGAAGATAGATCCCGGTTCTGCTTCCCGTTATATTACGACGCTGGTCCACACACATATTCCAGGACCAATGGATGCATGGAGAGAGTTCCCGGTGCCCGTCCGGGATGTGTTATTTGACATGCTCACAGTATTTTTAATGTTTAGATGAGTTGAAATCATTTATTTAATTACTATCTCTGTTAGTGTAGAAATTTAAGTAATTTTATTTCTTTACAGCGGAGGTTTGCGTTCACGAGACATGAGGATCTCCCTCGAGCTCGCGCCGTCTGGGAGTCTACTGCCCAGACTAATTTAAGAAAGTCGATGTGGGAGGCCCGGGACAAGGCAATGAAGACTACAGGCAACCGGGATCCTATGGCTTGGCTAGATTACGGCCCTGTTTGGCTGAGGAGGGACTATTGGGTGTCCCTTTGTGAGTGTTGGCTGCTGGACCATGCCAGCAGCGGTCACAGGCGGCAATACGCAACCGATCAACTCATCCGGAGAAGAATGTGCATACTAGTGGGTCCATATCTTATGCGACCCATAGTCAAAAATTGGTAAGCATATATTGTTCAATTGCTTAATACATTGATTATTATTGTGTAACTAACTAATTTTTTGAATTGTAAGCATCACAAGTTCGAGCGTGCCCCTACATTTCGTGAGTTATTTGATCGGACTCATAAGTGGAAGGGACGGATGACTATGTTAGCGAGAGTGCCCGTACGATCGCTGTAAGTCAAGCTATAAATTATGAATTCAATTAAGATATTCAAATAATTTATGGACAATAATTTAATTTTAATTTGTTCTGCAGGAGACCTATGACAGGACGATGGCGGAGCGCTATGCAGAGGGCACTCCTCAGCCAGACATGGATCTGGAGGCTTGGGTCGATGCAGTGGGAAGGCCGAGGAAGGGTCGAGTGTACGGCTTTGGGGACAGCCTGGATACTGCTCCAATGTTGTCCTCATATGCGAGTTCGATCGCTTCTCCGGCATACGCGAGTTCATCTACTGCGCCCCCCGTCAGTGGTATAGAGGAGATTACAGACCTCATTCGGGAAGAGCTATGGGCACAGCTACAGACACAACAGACAGAGCTACAGACGAAGTTCGGCGATATGGTTCAGTAGTTGATCTCAGCCATATAGGGAGTACGCCCCACACAGCCAGCACCTCAAGTCAGTATTAGTATTAATTTCATATACTTTGGATGAGATGAAACCACTAAAGAATGTCAACAGGGAAAAAAAAGAAATATAAATTAATTAACCTAACATAAGAGTAAAGGGCGTTCCATTGAAATGACGTGTGGGAACTGACGGAATCCGATTTGGATCTCCGGATTGGGTTGGGCATTGAAAGACGGATCTAAAAAACAACAAGTATATATAAAGGGTCAAAACACAAAACCTGGGGGTCCAAAATCCCAAATAGGGATCGGATCGGCGTGCCATTTTCTCCAACATGACCGGGTGGGTAAAGTGACGTGTGGGAACTGACGGAATCCAATTGGATCTCCGGATTGGGTTGGGCATTGAAATGACGGATCTAAAAAACAGTCAAGTATAATAAAGGGTTAAAACACACAACCTGGGGGTCCAAAATCCCAAATAGAGGATCGGATCGGTGTGCCATTTTCTCCGACACGACCGGGGGGTTAAAGTGACATGTGGGAACTGGCGGAATCCAATTTGGATCTCCGGATTGGGTTGGGCATTGAAATGACGGATCTAAAAAATAGCCAAGTATATATAAAGGGTCAAAACACACAACCTGGGGGTCCAAAATCCCAAATAGGGATCGGATCGGCATGTCATTTTCTCCGACACGACCGGGTGGGTTAAAGTGACGTGTGGGAACTGGCGGAATCCAATTTGGATCTCCGGATTCGGTTGGGCATTGAAATGACGGATCTAAAAAATAACAAGTATATATAAAGGGTCAAAACACACAACCCGGGGGTCCAAAATCCCAAATAGGGATTGGATCGGCGTGTCGTTTTCTCCGACACGACCGGGTGGGTTAAAGTGATGTTTGAGAACTGACAGAATCCAATTTGGATCTCCGGATTGGATTGGGCATTGAAATAACGGATCTAAAAAATAGTCAAGTATATATAAAGGGTCAAAACACACAACTCGGGGGTCCAAAATCCCAAATAGGGATCGGATCGGTGTGCCGTTTTCTCCGACACGACCTGGTGGGTTAAAGTGACGTGTGGGAACTGGCGGAATCCAATTTGGATCTCCGGATTAGGTTGGGCATTGAAATGACGGATCTAAAAAACAATCAAGTATATATAAAGGGTCAAAACACAACCTGGGGGTCCAAAATCCCAAATAGGGATCAGATCGACGTGTCGTTTTCTCCGACACGGCCGGGTGGGTTAAAGCGACGTGTGAGAACTGGCGGAATCCAACTTGGATCTCCGGTTTGGGTTGGGCATTGAAATGACGGATCTAAAAAACAGCAAGTATATATAAAGGGTCAAAACACACAACCCGGGGGTCCAAAATCCAAAATAGGGATCGGATCGGCGTATTGTTTTCTCCGACACGACTGGGTGGGTTAAAGTGACATGTGGGACTTGACGGAATCCAAATTGGATCACCGGATTGGGTTGGGCATTGAAATGACGGATCTAAAAAATAGTCAAGTATATAAAAAGGGTCAAAACACACAACACGGGGCGTCCAAAATCCCAAATAGGGATCGGATCGGCGTGCCATTTTCTCCGACAAGACCGGGTGGGTTAAAGTGACGTATGGGAAATGGCGGAATCCAATTTGATTCTCCGGATTGGGTTGGGCATTGAAATGACGGATCTAAAAAACAGCAAGTATATATAAAGGGTCAAAACACACAAACCGGGGGTCCAAAATCCCAAATAGGGATCGGATCGGTGTGTCGTTTTCTCCCACACGACCGGGTGGGTTGAAGTGACGTGTGGGAACTGACGGAATCCAATTTAGATCTCCGGATTGGGTTGGGCATTGAAATGAAGGATTTAAAAAACAGTCAAGTATATATAAAGGGTCAAAACACACAACCCGGGGGTCTAAAATCCCAAATAAGGATCGGATTGGCGTGCCGTTTTCTCCGACACGACCGGGTGGGTTAAAGTGACGTGTGGGAACTGGCGGAATCCAATTTGGATCTCCGGATTGGGTTGGGCATTGAAATGACGGATCTAAAAAATAGTCAAGTATATATAAAGGGTCAAAACACAAAATCCGGGGGTCCAAAATCCCAAATAGGGATCGGATCGACGTGCCGTTTTCTCCGACACGACCGGATGGGTTAAAGTAACGTGTTGGAACTGGCGGAATCCAATTTGGATCTCCGGATTGGGTTGGGCATTGAAATGACGGATCTAAAAAACAGTCAAGTATATATAAAGGGTCAAAACACACAACCTGGGGGTCAAAAATCCCAAATAGGGATCGAATCGGCGTGCCATTTTCTCCGACACGACCGGGTGGGTTAAAGTGACGTGTGGGAACTGGCGGAATCCAATTTGGATCTCCGGATTGGGTTGGGCATTGAAATGACGGATCTAAAACATAGCAAGTATATATAAAGGATCAAAACACACAACCCGGGGGTCCAAAATCCTAAATAGGGATCTGATCGTCGTGTCGTTTTCTCCGACACGATCGGGTGGGCTAAAGTGACGTGTGGGAACTGACGGAATCCAATTTGGATCTCCGGATTGGGTTGGGCATTGAAATGACGGATCTAAAAAACAGTCAAGCATATATAAAGGGTCAAAACACACAACCCGGGGGTCCAAAATCCCAAATAGGGATCGGATCGGCGTGCCGTTTTCTCCGACACGACCGGGTGGGTTAAAGTAACGTGTTGGAACTGGCGGAATCCAATTTAGATCTCCGGATTGGGTTGGGCATTGAAATGACGGATCTAAAAAACAGTCAAGTATATTTAAAGGGTCAAAACACACAACCTGGGGGTCCAAAATCCCAAATAGGGATCGGATCGGCATGCCATTTTCTCCGACACGACCGGGTGGGTTAAAGTGACGTGTGGGAACTGGCGGAATCCAATTTGGATCTTCGGATTCGGTTGGGCATTGAAATGTCAGATCTAAAAAATAGCAAGTATATATAAAGGGTCAAAACACACAACCCGGGGGTCCAAAATCCCAAATAGGGATCGGATCGGCGTGTCGTTTTCCCCGACACGACCGGGTGGGTTAAAGTGGCGTGTGGGAACTGACGGAATCTAATTTGGAACTCCGGATTTGGTTGGGCATTGAAATAACGGATCTAAAAATAGTCAAGTATATATAAACGGTCAAAACACACAACCCGGGGGTCCAAAATCCCAAATAGGGATCGGATCCGCATGCCATTTTCTCCGACACGACCGGGTGGGTTAAAGTGACGTGTGCGAACTGGCGGAATCCAATTTCGATCTCCGGATTGGGTTGGGCATTGAAATGACGGATCTAAAAAACAGCAAGTATATATAAAGGATCAAAACACACAACCCGGGGGTCCAAAATCCCGAATAGGGATCGGATCGGCGTGCCATTTTCTCCGACACGACCGGGTGGGTTAAAGTGACGTGTGGGAACTGACGGAATCCAATTTGGATCTCCGGATTGGGTTGGGCATTGAAATGACGGATCTAAAAAATAGTCAAGTATATATAAAGGGTCAAAACACACAACTCGGGGGTCCAAAATCCCAAATAGGGATCGGATCGGCGTGTCGTTTTCTCCGACACGACCTCGTGGGTTAAAGTGACGTGTGGGAACTGGCGGAATCCAATTTGGATCTCCAGATTAGGTTGGGCATTGAAATGACGGATCGAAAAAATAGTCAAGTATATACAAAGGGTCAAAACACACAACCTGGGGGTCCAAAATCCCAAATAGGGATCGGATCGGCGTGCCATTTTCTCCGACACGACCGAGTGGGTTAAAGGGACGTGTGGGAACTGGCGGAATCCAATTTGGATCTCCGGATTGGGTTGGGCATTGAAATGACGGATCTAAAAAATAGTCAAGTATATATAAAGGGTCAAAACACACAACCGGGGGTCCAAAATCCCAAATAGGGATCGGATCCGCGTGTCGTTTTCTCCGACACGACCTCGTGGTTAAAGTGACGTGTGGAAACTGGCGGAATCCAATTTGGATCTCCAGATTAGGTTGGGCATTGAAATGACGGATCGAAAAAATAGTCAAGTATATACAAAGGGTCAAAACACACAACCTGGGGGTCCAAAATCCCAAATAGGGATCGGATCGTCGTGTCATTTTCTCCGACACGATCGGGTGGAATAAAGTGACGTGTGGGAACTGACGGAATCCAATTTGGATCTCCGGATTGGGTTGGGCATTGAAATGACGGATCTAAAAAATAGTCAAGTATATATAAAGGGTCAAAACACACAACCCGGGGGTCCAAAATCCAAAATAGGGATCGGATCGGCGTGCCGTTTTCTCCGACACAACCGGGTGGGTTAAAGTGACGTGTTGGAACTGGCGGAATCCAATTTGGATCTCCAGATTGGGTTGGGCATTGAAATGACGGATCTAAAAAACAGTCAAGTATATATAAAGGGTCAAAACACACAATCTGGGGGTCCAAAATCCCAAATAGGGATCGGATCGGCGTGCCATTTTCTCCGACACGACCGGGTGGGTTAAAGTGACGTGTGGGAACTGGCGAAATCCAATTTGGATCTCCGGATTGGGTTAGGCATTGAAATGACGGATCTAAAAAATACCAAGTATATATAACGGATAAAAACACACAACAAGGGGGTCCAAAATCCCAAATAGGGATCGGATCGGCGTGCCATTTTCTCCGACAAGACCGAGTGGGTTAAAGTGACGTATGGGAAATGGCGGAATCCAATTCGGATCTCCGGATTGGGTTGGGCATTGAAATGACGGATCTAAAAAACAGCAAGTATATATAAAGGGTCAAAACACACAACCCGGGGGTCCAAAATCCCAAATAGGGATCAGATCGGTGGGTCGTTTTCTCCCACATGACCGGGTGGGTTAAAACGTGAGTGTGGGAACTGACGGAATCCAATTTAGATCTCCGGATTGGGTTGGGCATTGAAATGACGGATCTAAAAAATAGTCAAGTATATATAAAGGGTCAAAACACACAACTGGGGGTCCAAAATCCCAAATAAGGATCGGATCGGCGTGCCGTTTTCTCCGACACGAGGGTGGGTTAAAGTGACGTGTGGGAACTAGCGGAATCCAATTTGGATCTCCGGATTAGGTTGGGCATTGAAATGACGGATCTAAAAAATAGTCAAGTATATATAAAGGGTCAAAACACAAAATCCGGGGGTCCAAAATCCCAAATAGGGATCGGATCGACGTGTCGTTTTCTCCGACACGACCGGGTGGGTTAAAGTAACGTGTTGGAACTGGCGGAATCCAATTTAGATCTCCGGATTGGGTTGGGCATTGAAATGACGGATCTAAAAAATAGTCAAGTATATATAAAGGGTCAAAACACACAACCTGGGGGTCAAAAATCCCAAATAGCGATCGAATCGGCGTGCCATTTTCTCCGACACGACCGAGGGTGTTTAAAGTGACGTGTGGGAATGGCGGAATCCAATTTGGATCTCCGGATTGGGTTGGGCATTGAAATGACGGATCTAAAATAGCAAGTATATATAAAGGATCAAAACAAAACCGGGGTCCAAAATCCAAATAGGGATCTGATCGTCGTGTCGTTTTCTCCGACCGATCGGGTGGGCTAAAGTGACGTGGGAACTGACGGAATCCAATTTGGATCTCCGGATTGGGTTGGGCATTGAAATGACGGATCTAAAAAACAGTCAAGCATATATAAAGGGTCAAAACACACAACCGGGGGTCCAAAATCCCAAATAGGGATCGGATCGGCGTGCCATTTTCTCCGACACGGACGGGGGGGTTAAAGTGACGTGTGGGAACTGACGGAATCCAATTTGGATCTCCGGATTGGGTTGGGCATTGAAATGACGGATCTAAAAAATAGTCAAGTATATATAAACGGTCCAAAACACAAACCCGGGGGTCCAAATCCCAAATAGGGATCGGATCCGCATGTCATTTCTCCGACACGACGGGGGGGTTAAAGTGAGTGTGGGAACTGGCGGAATCCAATTTGGATCTCCGGATTGGGTTGGGCATTGAAATGATGGATCTAAAAAACAGCAAGTATATATAAAGGATCGAAACACACACAACCGGGGGTCCAAAATCCCAAATAGGGATCGGATAGGGTGTGCCAATTTCTCCGACACGACGGGGTGGGTTAAAGTGACGTGTGGGAACTGACGGAATCCAATTTGGATCTCCGGATTGGGTTGGGCATTGAAATGACGGATCTAAAAAATAGTCAAGTATATATAAAGGGTCAAAACACACAACTCGGGGGTCCAAAATCCCAAATAGGGATCGGATCGGCGTGTCGTTTTCTCCGACACGACCTCGTGGGTTAAAGTGACGTGTGGGAACTGGCGGAATCCAATTCGGATGCCCAGATTGGGTTGGGCATTGAAATGACGGATCGAAAAAAACAGTCAAGTATATACAAAGGGTCAAAACACACAACCGGGGGTCCAAAATCCCAAATAGGGATCGGATCGGCG